>CM024759.1:94416472-94648521 GCA_014218235.1 Colocasia esculenta | reverse complement strand
TGATCGATCAAGTATTGGATCTTACTTTTCTGGTTTAATTATGGTATATAGATGTAAGGGGAAGTGTTTCCCTTGTTTTTCTATTGTATTTATGGCTAGGTGCCCGTGCAATCGGCCTAGGGCCATTGTGTGTGTTCTGGCGGGTTCTGCAGTGAAGATTTTGACGTCAACATAGGTTGACGCAGAGTTCTTGTTGGGAGAAACGGCTAGGTATCTAGCCGTTGATTGTGGGTAAACGGCCAAGTGGTGGTCGCTTACTGTGGTGTGACGGCAAGGGACATTGTCGTCTATATCCTTTGGATGACAATAGATGTCGCCGCCAACCTGTGCATGGGCACAGTGTGTTTTTAATGGCATTCTTGTTATAAGTGTTGCGGTGTATTAACACCTGTGGTGCTCTTGGAGCACGAGGCTTTTGAGGTCAGTTTACCGCTATGTAGTTGTGAAATATCACGGGTTTTGATCTCGGCAAGTGGTTGATATATGCATGGCACATCGTACCTTATCATGTTTACTATATTTTAATATTGTGGTGTTATGGCGATGAGGTTCACGTCTGAACCTAGCCTTGATCCTTTAGGATCTTTTATAGATTATTCTGGATGGATAATTAGTAAAGTGTAAGTATGATTGTTATGTAATATTGTGGTCAATGTCTAATGTGACCTTTACTGTCACAAGATGATCAATGATAGGCCAAAGTATGATTGGCTATCATGGTTTATATGTGTGTTTTGTGGAATTAGTTTGGAGGTCACTATGTGACCGATGACAGGTCGGGGTGTTATTATTAATAGGTTTATATGTGTTATGGTGTAGGTTAGCTGTGAGTCACGTGTGACCAGAACAAGCTATTCCTCACATAAGTACCGTGGTTTGTAATAAAGATGGAATATGTGAATATACATGGTTTGTGCTAGCCGAGTGTGGTGGTCCGGCGCCTATTCCGGGAATGCCTCTCTAGTCGGGGTACCCCAGGTTCTTTGTGAGCCAGGCACGGTGTTTGTTGTGCTCGGGGTTTGTCCCGGTACAGTGTGGTACCGTCGAGGTATGTGTCGTCTTCCTGGACACCCTCACTCCTGTGTTGAGTTGTACGTCCGACTGAGGAAAGACGACAATAGGGCAGCGGTTTGTGTTGGGGGTGTGCAGTCGCTTGTAGCGAGGCTCGTAGTTGGGGGTACAGACACAGCAGACGTCACTGGTCCTCAACTAGTCCTGTTTTCCAGTGCCTCACTTTAGGGTGCTCCAGCCAGGACCCTAGAGGTGCCAGCATGGACCTGCAGTTGTGTGTCTGCAGGTGTGGTGTTGGTTGGTCTCCACAGTTGTTGACTTGTCTCGTGGAGCGGCAGTTGGACTTTCGTCCGTGACTGCGAGGCTGAGAGGTGTTCTTGTGTGTGTTGTCCAGGTTGGATATTGGCCTGATCAGCTAGTAGTCGTTCCCTGTGGTGGCATCGTTCCTTTCCACTCGTGCTTTGCTACTTGTCGTGGTCGTGAGTTTGTGACTCGTAGTCAAGGTTTGACTCGTTCGAGGTGTGCCCTGGTGTTGGCACAGTTGTGACTGCGATTGTGGCTTGTGGTGTGCCCGAGTGGTGGCACAGTTTCAGCTATAGATGGTGAGTATTGACTCACACAAATGTGGTTTAGTTGTTATGGGTGCCCTGTTATGGCACTGGTTTACTTGCATTTTCCGTGTTGGTGCCTTGTGGTAATAGGTACTGTACCCCGTGTGAGTAATGGTTTTGCGGTGGTAACGTTCGTGTACCAGCTTTCCAGTATTGACGTGGAAACATGTTTCGAGGAGGTCGTGTGGTGTGACCTTCCACTCATTGTGTTCACCCTGCCTCGGGTAAGCTACCGTATATGGTTTTCAGGTATGATGGATGGCCGCTGTAGCCGATCATGTTACTTGGTGTATGTGGTTTCCGACATATGTGATTTAAGGTATAAAGGACCAGCTTTTGGTTAGCAGTCATGCTACCCACGTACTTGAGATTTGCCTGTGAAGCTTATAGCCTAGGCAGTGGTTTGCTTGTGCGGCTTATAGCTTAAATGATTGGTTGTGACTGTAATGTGCCTGTGAGGCTTGCGACCTAGGCATTTTAATTGTTGAGCGAACTAGCCTGTGGTTCCTTTTTCTTTATAAGGAATATGCATTGTTTATTAATTACTGTTTAAAGTGTTATTTAAATATAAATGTTGTGAGCATGAAATGATTGGCTATTGGTGTTGCAAGTGAGACCCTTGGGGTTGAGGTGTCCGTGGTACGGTTGTGTTTTGGGTAGCCTACTGAGCCGTGACTTGTTGAGGCTCACTCCCCTACAGTTCTTTTCAGGACTTGTCGAGTGTTTGACTTGCAGCGGCGGTGTATCAGATTGTACCACCAGCAGTTTGTGTAGTAGTTAGTGTTATGTGAGCTTGTGCTCTCGGGGTATGCCCCAGGTAGTTGTAATTTTAATTGGACATGTATTAATGTAAAGGGACAGTTGTAAATTGTTATATGCAGGTATGAGCACATGTACTTTCTTGTGTCTTATACTGTTGTGGTTTGTCTTTTTATTCTTACTGGACAGTTGTGTGAGCTATCCCCTGCGAGACTTCGGTCCGTTCGCGGGAGGCGGATCTAGATATGGAGCCTTAATGGGCATAAATACCCCGGTCCGTCACACTCCTAGTTGACATCTGCTTCCCCGTACTTCGAGTGGACGAGAGGCTTGGCCTTCCAAAGGACCAAGTTCAGAGAGGAGTTTTGTGTCTTTCACTCTTGGGCATTGTAATTCGAGTCATTTGCCTATGATATTTACAGGTCAAATCTTTGTAGCTTTTCGCATTTCTTCAGCTAAATCTAGTTATCCTAGATTGCTCAATCATTGGACTTTGGTCGAAAGTGATCACACGAGAGATAGGGGCTTCTAACTTCGAGTGGATAAACTACTTCGGCCTCATAAGCCATGGAATGGAGTTTCGTTGGTTGAAGCTTTAGTGTGATTCTATAGGCCTAAAGTACGCTCGAAAATTCCTCTAGTCAACTTCCCTTCTCCCTTTCAAGTCTAGTCTTTAACCCTTTAAGGAGAGTTTTGTTCACATCTGACTAGACTGTTGGCTGAGGGTGGGCTACAAAGTGAAGTGGTTGCAAATTTTTAGGTCGCACATGCATTGTCATTGAAGTAGGAGCATTGAATTGTTGACTATTATGCTTACTATCACTTGGGGAATATCGAAATGGAAGATGATCGATTGCAAAATGAAGTTCAAATGGCTTTGTCTATATTTTGGTTGTTGCCTTAGTCTCAATCACTTTGTGACGTAGTCCACACTACTACTGTTAGACGGCTTGACTAAAGGATGAGGTTGAGCTAGTGGGTCACTACATCTTTTGGGATTCTTGAGAGTTCATCATCAGCCATGTGAAGACTTGAATATTGTGAAAGGGAATTTTTGTGTTGCATTGATATTCAGGCGATAAGTCAGCTCGATCATTACCTCTAGGGTTGGATCATCTAACAAGAAGATAGACAACAACTCTCCTCTGGGTTTGCTTGTCATCACTTTCTCCTCTACGATCTCCTTCCCTCAGAGTTCCTTTTCAGGCTCTGCTACTTTGGTGACATCACATTGCACTTCTTGTCTCGATCTGGTCACCCCGGACTTCTCCCATCCCCCTTCTTTATGGAAACTTCATTTTTTTGGTGATATATAGAAGGTACCACCCTTATCCATCTGAGGATACCTCAGCCGAATATGGCATTGTAGGTAGTTAGTCCTTTTATCACGATGAAGTTTTCTACAAAAAGTTATAGTTTTGGGGGGTGTCTCCAGAGTGACCGACAGACTGATTGCTCCTTTAGGATTTGTGACATGGTCATAAATCCACATAGGGGGGTCTACACTATGTGTGGATTGATAGATTTCGCACATCTTAAGGAAGCAATCATATGACAATGCATCAAGTGAACTTCCATTCTCTACAAGGATCCTTCTTACACAACAATGATTTATGGTCACTAAAGTTACAAGTGCATTGCCATGCAGGTCCGAACCCTTCTAGATCTTCGTCGAAGAAGGCTACTGCTTGTGTTCCGAACTCGTTGACATCGGCTTCTTTGGCTCCTTCCCTTGGTTGCTGCATTGGGTGTGACATTTCCTCATCGATGAGTGTCCCTGTTGGAGGCGGGTTTGTAGCGGCCCTAGATACTTATGCTCGAAAAGTCTCCATATCTAGATCTGCCTCTCACGAACATACCAAAATCTCGCAGGGATATCACACACGTGTCCAGTGAGAATATAAAAGACAACCACATTGGTATAACGATACATGACAAGTATATGTTCTATACTCATTTACATAAAGTTACATTGTCCCAATACAATAATACATGTCCAAAAGAAAAGTGCAACAACATGGGGCATATCCCGAGTGTACAACTGGAGCAAAGGCTCACGCTACTACTGGTGGTAGATCCGCCTCTAAGAATCATGTCTGCTACTAAACACCTAAAAGGGGTGTAGGGTGTGAGCTT
Source organism: Colocasia esculenta (assembly GCA_014218235.1). NCBI lineage: Eukaryota > Viridiplantae > Streptophyta > Magnoliopsida > Alismatales > Araceae > Colocasia > Colocasia esculenta. The sequence goes on along the minus strand of CM024759.1, from coordinate 94,644,004 downwards.
CACAAAAGTCACATGCTTAGTATGAAACTCTCTAAAACAACATACATAATCAAAATATAACAGAAGGTAGCAAGAGTAATACACAATCTCACTAGTCTTCTCACATACAACAACTAAAAAGAAACTTACAAGCAACAAGAATTAAAGCATGATTCCAATTAACAAAAGCAAACTCATCATCAATGACAGCTAAGCAACTATGCTAACTACTAAAAATTCATAATCAACAGAAATAAAAGTAACAATGTAATTAATCATAAATAAATCGTTAATATAAGAATCACTAAGGCTTGACAAGTACTGTAAATAAACCACTGAAAAGGGAGTAGAGAAAGCTATAATAGGAAGTACAAACGGAAGTGCCCTTTTCAAGTTCTATAACACATATTATGAAGAAACCAAAAACCTAAGTCAGAAGGAATGACGCTACCACTCGGGTCATGACTACTGGTTCATGACGTCAGTATTTGACCCGGACAAGCAAAACAAGAAAAATATCTCAGTCTCACAGCCACAAAATGAAAGGTCAAACTGCGGCTCCACCTCGACAAGTACAAACAAACTGTGGAGACCAACCAACACTACCTATAGCCTGCTGCACTGCAGACCCATCCTATCACACCTCTAAAGGTTCTGGGGCCGTAGAGTGAGGTAAGTGGGAACAAGGGACTAGCTGGGGCTCAATACATTTACTGGTGTCCGTACCCCCAACCACTAGCATGCTCCAACAAACCAAAAATAAAGCCAACCACACACAAGTTTCTGCTCCACTGTCGTCTTTCCCTCTAACGGACATACAACTTGACAAATGAGTGAGAGTGTTCAGGAAGACGACACATACCCTAGATAGTACATGGACAAACCCTGAGCATTAGCATATCTGGTTCATAGAGAACATGTGGTATCTGACTAGAGAGACATTCTGAATAAGTGTCGGACCACCAAACTTGGTAAACCACACTTATATTACTAAACCATCACACGAAATGCCAAATTCACTGAACTGGTTACTGGTCACAAACCTTGTCATTAATACCACTATAAACTATTAATTGGTTCCATTTACAGTCAATCTACTAAATTCATATTTAAATCATTAATATTCAATTAACACAAATAGAGTTTTTGTCTAATTACTAACCTCACTAATACAACGCAACACAATCATCGGACACACAAACTGAGGTACAATTGACCTAAAGGTCAGCCCCCAAGCTCAGCAAGAAACATCAGTCCATAGAATCCAAAAGCATGACAAGCCCTGATGTGATCCTAATACGTCAGTCAGGGGAACCGTGTTAGCAAATGCTAATGCGCTTGCCAACTTGGATGCCTCACCAAGGCATCAACGATAGGACGCGATCCCAGACAGATCGCCCACCCACGGGTCTCATATAGAGCACCCCAAAATGGCCACACAAGCCAAATCTAACAACTGCGAACTCTCCAAACTGTAAAACCCACAGTTACTTGTCGTTCTACTATCTATATCATGAATTAAACATTAAATTTATCAATTAAACCATCTTATTAACACACATCCTCCTCGATGAGTGAAATCTATTAAACCCAAAATTACTCTAAACACATCAATTCTAAATTTCCAACAACCACTGCATAGTTCTCAACCTCGAGTTTAAAGCTTCAAAAACACTAAAATAACGGAAAATTCAAGAAAATGGGATTCCTCTACTAAATACAAGGAAGTCAACCCATTGGGGCCCTTAGTGATCGGCCACCTCCTCCTCGCGAGAACTCTGCCACCATGCCGAAAACCACCAGAGCCACCCTCAAATTGCCCGACCAGACTCTCCTCGATGAAATAGGGCTCTCCCTTGTTCAGTCTGTGAAGCAGAGTAAAAAGGCATCAAAACAAATAATGCATCATCTACGCTTCTGGGACAAAGGCTATGTTAGCCAAAACATCAACATGTTGTACTCTGTAGATTTTGATGATCAAAAAACACTAAGTTTAATTCATGTTAAGAAAATCACAAAAACATTAGTATAATTCATGTTCTGACCCAAGTGTTTGAATTATTTATATGTGATTTGAGGGTCTAAATTTGTGTGTTAATGTGCGGTAAAAGTGTCCACAAGTCGCACTTGAAGTGGACATTACAAAGCCAAGACTTGGACAAAGAAAGACAAGAATGGATATAGAAATGCAAAACTAACACAATCGGACGACCAACTTTGGTAAATAGGTCGACCGATTATCAAGAGGTTGTCGACACATGCGTTGAAGGTGTCGACAGATCAGGAGATCGAATGACCGATTTGGTGAGTTCGGGACCAATTATGGTCCAATCGATGATGTTCTTCAGTCTAATCGATTTATGGTGAGAAGGACAATCAATTGATGACCAAGGTTTTGATTGGTGAAGAAAAGATCGGACAACAATTTGGCAAAATCGGACGAGCGACCTAGTCAGTACAGATTGGCACTGGGACAGTCAAGAAATCGGACGACCAATTCTCTAGAATTGGACGACCAATTGGTCATACGTTGCCAGCCGAAGCACCAGTTGAAGTTAAGTCAGTAATCAGACGACCTATCTGAAGATTTTGGTAGACTGATTCTGACGTTTCTACATACGAACTTTCCTAATTAGAGTCCTACAAAGATCCAACTCTTCCAAACTTTGAGTAATCCTTTGGGGTTATAAATATTACATGATCCATGATTTGGAAGAGTAACACACGTCTCCAAGAATCGAACTCGAGCCCTAGAGTTCAAGAGAGGATCGTGCTTCCCTAGGTAGAGCCAGTATTGCTCTGAACCTTATAAGTCTGAAGAACGTGTCTTCATCATCCAGAAGCCTTCCAAAAGTACTTGAGAGGTGTTCTTCATTAGAAAGCTGGACTTGGTCTGTATCCTGCAAGACTCTGTTCTGAAGAATTCTACATTGGCTTGTTATACACTGTTACATCGTTGAGTAAAGACGATTATAAAGGCCGAACTTATGGGATAGGAGAACTCTACACCTTACTTGTTTAGATCGTTGTCTCTCTTCCATTCTTTCTTTTGTTCTTCTTCGAACTTTGAACATCATCGTGTGTGTGTGCTCGGTTTGTGAGCACGCTGTTGTGGGTGTGTAGTGCTAGCGGCGCACATATCGGGTTGTCTCATCCCAGAAACGAGGTGGGATTTGTGTTGTCCTCGGAAACAACTGTGTGTGTGGGGGTTTACACTTGTACCTGGAAACAAGTAGTGGAAATCTCACGGGATGTGAGGTAGTAAGATAGGCACAAACAGAAGTTGTGTGCTGAACCACTATAAATCTGGTGTTCTTATGGTTTGATCACATCATCTTATCCCTCCGTTCTTAACATGTTAGGATGTTGGTTCGTAATTTCTATTGTCATATTCAATTGTGCACAGCGTTGTATAGATGTCTTAATGAGTCTGATCAATTTCATGTAAGAAAATTTTGTTTAGGCGATAACCAATTAACCCCTCCCCTCTGGGTTTCTCATGCACGTCACCTGTACATCAAACACGCGTCAATACATGGAGAAATCGCCTAGGCATGCAGTTATAGCCGTGGAGATGCCTGGAAAGGCGTCGACTCATCACCCACGGGACAACAACCCAGGAGTGCAATGGCCAAAAAATGGTCCAAAAGTCACCCTCAAATGGGTACAAAACTCCAAACAAGTGTGTACCACACATTTTCGAAACCCACAGTAAGCTAGATCAGAAATGCCAGAACGCTCAGTGTCCTCCCAAGATACATGATTTGTACATTGCAAGGTTATTGTCATATCCTTAAGGAAGGATTGCAAGGAGCGTCCTACTTTTGAACACGTACTTCTCCGGGGTGCCTTGTCGGGTGGGGTATGTCAATTCTAATCTTTGAGCTATTGCTATCACTAGTGTATGTGGTCTATGCATCTTGATGGAATTGGCAGTACTCCATTGGGTCGGCTGTGACGGAACGCCTCGGCCAAGCCCGTTAAACCAATAACGCACTTGATCCGAGTCCGCCTCCCGCGAACGGTCCGAAGCCTCGCAAGGGAATCCAAACCACAGTCCGTGTAAACATAAAGGAACACACCACTTTTCATATATAATTTTTCACAATTTACATAGCCATACTCCATTAAAACTGTAAAGGTGTACAAAAGCCTGGGGTATGAGGTACAACAAAAGAAAGTAAACAACTACAAAACTACAAGGCTACACTGCTGAGTACTACTCCGCTGGAGGTACTGACCCTGCTCCGCTACGACGCGGCCCAGAACTGGACGTCGGACGGGAAACGTCCTCCTCGCCCTCACCTGTGGGGGTAGGGGTGAGCCTCTGTAGTCACTGGCTCAGTAGGGAACTCCCCCAAAGCCGAACAAACCACAAACCACAGGTACAAAACAGTAAACAGTACCAACAACATATAAAACAGCTAAGCAGGTAAGTAAAGCTGTAAAAGTACTCACCGTCTGTCGACTACGAGAAACAACTGTAGTAACTAAACGGCAAACCCAAACAGGTGTACAAGCCAAAGTAGAGACAGCCAACACGAGCCACGTAAACTGGTTCGCGACACCAGAAACTGACTCGGACAACTAACACAGGTCCACCTCTCAGTCTCGCAGCCACGGACGAAAGGTCCAGCTGCCGCTCCACGTAAAAAGGTCAAACAACTGTGGAGACCAACTAAAACACCACAACCTGCAGACCACACGGTCACAGGCCCATGCCTGGCACCTCCAGAGACCCTGGCCTGGGCTCGCTAGAGTGAGGCACTGGAAAAGGACTAGCTGGGGTCCAGTACGTCTACTGGTGTCCGTACCCCCAACTACGAGCGCGCTACAAGTGACTAAAAACAACCACAACTGTCACTGTCCCACTGTCGTCTTTCCCTCAGCCGGACGTACAACTCTAACACAAGAGTGAGGGTGTCCAGGTCAGACGACACAGACCTCAACGGTACAACACAAGTACCGGGACAAGGCCCCGAGCTAACAGCCTGGCTCACAAAGAACCTGGGGCACCCAACTGGAGAGGTAACCACGGTAGGCGTCGTACTACTCGTCACGTACACAAAACCACGTGCACGTCACACACAAACCACGTGAAACCTCACGTAAACCACAAGTAACCACTGGTCCACTACACGTGAACCCAACTGACTCGCGTACACAACGCGCAGTCACCGAAGTAAAACTAACAGCATACCTTGTATGCTAAACACGAGAACCATGTGCACTTAGTGCACCTCGTATAATACCACGCATGCATTATCGATAAAACACCATAAATAGCCATTTCTGTTCATATAGGAGTAGGCGGCCACATCGATTGCCGCTTACAGGAAGTAGACGGCAAGGTCCCTGGCCGTCAACCTCCTGGCTGAAGATCTTGGCGGCAAACGATGTTGACGCCAAGTTCCCCGGCCTTAAACCCTGCAGAAACCCTAATCCGGTCCTGCGAGTTTTCTAGCTGTTCTAATTACTGGAAAACATGCAAATGCATACCCTCTAGCATGACAGAACCCAATGCAACCCGTTTAAACATGATTCGAACAATAAACTACTCAAACCACCCATTATCCCATATGGTGCAACTCTATCCAAACATGGATTATCATGCTGGTTCAAGTAGTTATGATGTGTTTTAATGTTTCTACGGAGCTACCAGGGTTCGTCCCCTACCTCAGAACGCGTTAGAATCTCCCGCAACTCCCCGGTTTACGCCGAGCCCTCCGCGAGCTCCCACGCGAATTGCACCACGCCGCGACGTTTCCTCGCGCAATTCGGCGACGCCGCGCGTCCCACGATCGACCAGCCACTCCTCGATACCTGTTAGAACCTTCAAAGACTCGGGGGCAGCAAGCTGGGGCAAGAGGGAGAGAGGGTGAGCTGAGAGAGCTGCCCTCGGGTGAACATATAACCTGCTGAACTGACAGGTTGGCGTCAACCCCCTTGTCGCCCACATGCACCGCCAGACTAAACGTCCACAAAAGCTGCCGCCAAGTTCATGAGTAAACGTCCATGAACCTGGACGCCAACAGTCAACGACCACCCCTTGGCCGCCAACTCAGACAGAACAGCAGCAGGTCCTATTCCAATTCAGGACCTACCCTGCTCTTCACCTGCTCAAGCCACGCAATCACACCATGCATTCCACACACCCAACTCACACTGGCCTCACAACGGCCGCCACAACCACAATGCACATGATCCGCATGGATCCGAAAAGCACGCGACGTTACATTACTATCATCTAAAAAGAAAATTTCGACCTCGAAATTCATAACACAACACAAAGTCAAACGATTTAAACATACACAACTTTACAAGCACTATCATCTAAAAAGAAAATACAAAACTTACACAAACAGATAGGGATACCCTTTAGCCATTTCAGCGGCCAACTCCCAGGTATCCTCACCACCCAACCTATTTTCCCATCTCACCTTAACCAACTCAATTTCTTTATTTCTTAACTTCTTGATTTTCGATCGTGATCTGTACCGGATATTCAGGCATGGTCATATCCGGCCTCAGGTCACCACCTTGATATCTAATTATCTGAGCTGGATCTTCAATGCATTTCCTTAACATGGAGACATGGAAAATATCATGCACATCTGCAAAATCAGCTGGCAAATCCAGCCTATAAGCCACTTCCCCAATTCTTTCAATTACCTGGAAAGGTCCCACATACCTTGGACTCAGCTTTCCAGATTTACCAAACCTCATTATACCTTTACTTGGGGAAACTCTCAGAAAAACAAAATCTCCCACCTCAAACTGAAGTGGTCTCCTCCGCACATCTGCATAACTTTTCTGCCTACTTTGAGCTGCCTGCAATTTTTCTTTAATAAGCTTCACTACTTCAGTGGTTTGCTGAATCAATTCAGGACCCACTAATTGCCTTTCTCCCACTTCATGCCAGTTCAATGGAGTTCTACATGGCCTTCCATATAAAGCTTCATACGGTGCCATCCAAGACTGGTATGATAACTATTATTGTAGGCAAACTCAACCATTCCCAAATGATGCTCCCAACTGCCTCCCCAAACTAAGCAACAGGCTCGCAACATATCTTCAATTGTCTGAATGGTTCTTTCTGTTGACCATCTGTCTGGGGATGATAAGCGGAGCTATATCTCAATTCAGAACCATCACCTTTTGCAAACTTCTCCAAAAACCAGAAGTAAATCTTGGATCTCTATCCGATACAATAGTCTTCGGAATACCATGCAGTGGAACAATTCTTTCAACATAAACATTTGCCAATCTGTCCACTGTCCAAGACATACTTACTGCCACTAATCTGCAAACTTTGGTCAATCTGTCAACAAACACCCATATTCCATTATGCCCAGAACTTGTCCTTGGTAAACCTGCCACAAAATCCATTGCAATATCATCCCATTTCCACTGTGGAATGGGTAACGGTTGCAACAGACCTCCCGGCTTTTGATGCTCTGCTTTAATTGTTGACAGATAGCACATCTTGCCACAAATTCTGCTATTTCTTTCTTCATATGAGGCCACCAAAAATGCTTTCTTAAATCATGGTACATTTTAGTACTACCCGGATGAATAGTGTACCTTGATTTATGAGCCTCTTCTAGAACACGCTGCTTCACTTCTCTTTCTGCAGGAACAAACAACCTGCCCCTAAGCCTGACCACACAATTATCATCAATGAGACTCCTTCCATTTTCACAATTTCAGGTAAACCTGCATCTGCTCTTTGAGCCTCAATAATCTGCCAATATAAAGACGGCTCTACAGCACTAGCAGCTAGAATTGCCCGACGCTGACTGCTGGGCACATACAAAGAATTCTCTGCTACCTCTTCATACAACTTCCATTCTTTAATCATCATAAATTCATATATGCCTTTCTGCTCAAGGCATCAGCCACAACATTGGCCTTACCCGGATGGTAAGCCAAACTGAAATCATAATCCTTCAGATACTCAACCCATCTGCGCTGGCGAAGATTCAAATCTTTCTGCGAGAAGATATACTTCAAGCTTTTATGATCTGTAAAAATCTCAAATCTTTCGCCATACAGATAATGCCTCCACATTTTCAAAGCAAATACAACTGCAGCTAATTCCAAATCATGAGTGGGGTAATTCTCTTCTGCTGGCTTCAATTGCCTAGACGCATAGGCTATCACTTTACCATGCTGCATAAGCACTGCTCCAAGACCTCTCCTTGAAGCATCAGTATACAGCACAAAACCACCACTCCCTGCCGGCAATGTCAATATAGGTGCTGATGTAAGTCTTTTCTTCAATTCCATAAAACTTCTTTGACATTCACCGGACCACACAAAAGGCACACCCTTTCTGGTCAGCTTAGTCATAGGTGCTGCAATTTAGAAAAATCTTGAATAAAGCGCCTATAATAACCTGCCAACCCCAGAAAACTTCTAATCTCGGTTATTGACTTAGGCACTTCCCACCTCGACACAGCTTCCACTTTACTTGGGTCTACAGCTACTCCTTTAGCAGAAATAACATGACCCAAAAACTGAATTTCCTTTAACCAGAATTCACACTTACTGAATTTAGCAAACAACTGGTTATCCCTTAACAACTGCAAAGTAAACCTCAAATGAGCTGCATGCTCCTCTTCAGATGCTGAATAAATTAGAATATCATCAATAAAGACCACAATAAATTGATCTAAATATGGATGAAATATTCTATTCATCAGATCCATAAAACCTGCAGGAGCATTAGTCAACCCAAAAGGCATTACCACAAACTCATAGTGACCATATCTGGTTCTGAACGCTGTTTTATCTATATCTTCTTCTCTAATTCTCACTGATGGTACCCGGACCTCAAATCAATTTTGGAAAACACTTTTGCTGATTGCAACTGATCAAATAAATCATCTATTCTTGGCAACGGGTACTTATTCTTGATGGTCACATCATTCAACTTTCTATAATCTATACACATCCGGAAACTTCCATCTTTCTTTTTCACAAATAAAACCGGCGCTCCCCACGGGGAATGACTCGGTCTAATAAACCCTTTTTGCAACAATTCTTCTAATTGCTTTTTCAACTCCTTGAGTTCTGCTGGTGCCATCCGATATGGGGCTTTAGAGATCGGCATAGTACCCGGCAGCAACTCAATAGTAAAATCCACCTCTCTATGTGGAGCTACACCAGGCAAATCTTCCGGAAAGACATCAGCAAATTCCCTAACCACGGGAACTGCTTCCATTGGCTGACTGGCTTCTACCAAACTTACTGAGGCTAAATAGGCCACACACCCATCATTTATCAACTTTCTAGCTTTAATTGCAGAAATTAGAAACTTTGAGGTATAAAAAGGCATACCTTGATATTCAAACTCTGCACCATTAGGATGATAAAACCTGATCCTTTTCTTTCTGCAATCTAGCATTGCTCCATACATCTCTAGCCAGTCCATACCCAGAATAATATCATAATCTGACAATTGCAGGGCATACAACCGACCCGGCATCTGGTTCCCTTCAATCATAACAGGAGCTTCATCTATGTAGCTCGAAGTGAGTAAGAACTCACCTGAAGGAACCTCTACCACTAACTCACAAGACTTCTCTTCTAATGGATGAGCTATGCAATCCAGAAATTCTTCGGAAATAAAAGAATGAGAGGCACCCGAATCAAATAAGACTCTTGCTGAATATTCATAAAGAGGTAAAGTACCTTCTATCATATTTGATGCCTCTGCCTGGGCTCGGGTGATAGCCATAACCCGGCCTCTCCCCTGCTGCTGCGGTGCTCCTCTGCCACGACCTGCCTGTGGCTGCTGAAACTGCTGAGGCTGCTGCTGCTGCTGCACACCTCTGCCATACCCATATTCTCTTGCATACGGACAATTGCGGATCAAATGTCCCGGCTGATTACAATTATAACATCGGTATCCTGGAGGAACTATAGGCTGCCTGGCTGTACTCTGCTGCGACTCCTCCACCTCAGGCCTACCACGGCCTTGCTGATACTGCGGACGACCTCCCCATCCTTTTCCTTTTCCTTTAAGTGCTTGCTTTAATTTCTGTCCCCACTTCCCAAAGCCTGATGAAGAAGGTCCTGCTGGTGCCTTGCCCTTGCTTGCACCCGCTGACTGCTGCGGTAACCGGAAACTACCAGAACCTGACTCACCTGCCTGACGAGTCCGGATAGACCTCTCTAAAATAGCTGCCCTTTGCGCTGCCTCTTCCACTGTCTTGCACATGAGAGGAACTATCGCATTCTGCAATTCCACTCTCAATCCTCTGATAAAATACTCAACCATCATGTTATTATTAGAAACAACATAAGGTGCATAACGGCTGAGTGCCATAAATCTCATCTGATACTCTAGAACCGAAGAGTTACCTTGCTGAAGAGTCCGGAATTGCTCTCTTTTTACCTGCTGTACTTGGATCGGAAAGAATGTATCATTAAATACCTCGAGAAACTCCGACCAAGTGATAGCTTCTTCTCTTCTACCTGCGAAGGTGGTCTGCATCTTCAATCGCCACCATTCTAAAGCAAAACCTCTCAACTGATAAGCAGCCAATACAACTCTGTCTGCTTCAGGACACCGCATAGTCGCAAAAACCCTCTCAATTTCATGAATCCAGTGCTCAGCTGTATCTGGATTCGGCCCTCCTGAATAAGTAGACGGCTGCAATCTCAGAAATTTCTCCACCTGTATCACTGGTTCTTCAACTAATTGCACTGGCGGTGGTGGTAGCACAGGTGCTACAAAAGGTACCTCCACCCTCGGCGGAACTGGAGCAACAGGTACTGCCTCTCCTTCCCCAGGTGGCACTGCAACTGGTGGTATAGGCGCCTGCTGATCCATTCTCGCTCGAATATCCGTGAGGCTCTCCCAGATTCTCTCAATCATACGCTGGGTGCTTTCCTCCGGATCATCTCCTCCACCACCCCAATCTCTCCTATCAGCCATTCCAGAAATTCTACATACACAAAACACCAGGCAAAAATCAAAACCACAAATTATCGAAAATCAGGGTCTCTACCAGCAGTGTATAATGACCGAAATAAGGCTATGTATTCTTCCAGTTCCCTTATATTAACACGGACCTTGCTCTGATACCAACTGTGACGGAACGCCTCGGCCAAGCCCGTTAAACCAATAACGCACTTGATCCGAGTCCGCCTCCCGCGAACGGGCCGAAGCCTCGCAAGGGAAACCAAACCACAGTCCGTGTAAACATAAAGGAACACACCACATTTCATATATAATTTTTCACAATTTACATAGCCATATTCCATTAAAACTGTAAAGGTGTACAAAAGCCTGGGGCATACCCCGAGGTACAACAAAAGAAAGTAAACAACTACAAAACTACAAGGCTACACTGCTGAGTACTACTCCGCTGGAGGTACTGACCCTGCTCCGCTACGACGCGGCCCAGAACTGGACGTCGGACGGGAAACGTCCTCCTCGCCCTCACCTGTGGGGGTAGGGGTGAGCCTCTCTAGTCACTGGCTCAGTAGGGAACTCCCCCAAAGCCGAACAAACCACAAACCACAGGTACAAAACAGTAAACAGTACCAACAACATATAAAACAGCTAAGCAGGTAAGTAAAGCTGTAAAAGTACTCACCGTCTGCCGACTACGAGAAACAACTGTAGTAACTAAACGGCAAACCCAAACAGGTGTACAAGCCAAAGTAGAGACAGCCAACACGAGCCACGTAAACTGGTTCGCGACACCAGAAACTGACTCGGACAACTAACACAGGTCCACCTCTCAGTCTCGCAGCCACGGACGAAAGGTCCAGCTGCCGCTCCACGTAAAAAGGTCAAACAACTGTGGAGACCAACTAAAACACCACAACCTGCAGACCACACGGTCACAGGCCCATGCCTGGCACCTCCAGAGACCCTGGCCTGGGCTCGCTAGAGTGAGGCACTGGAAAAGGACTAGCTGGGGTCCAGTACGTCTACTGGTGTCCGTACCCCCAACTACGAGCGCGCTACAAGTGACTAAAAACAACCACAACTGTCACTGTCCCACTGTCGTCTTTCCCTCAGCCGGACGTACAACTCTAACACAAGAGTGAGGGTGTCCAGGTCAGACGACACAGACCTCAACGGTACAACACAAGTACCGGGACAAGGCCCCGAGCTAACAGCCTGGCTCACAAAGAACCTGGGGCACCCAACTGGAGAGGTAACCACGGTAGGCGTCGTACTACTCGTCACGTACACAAAACCACGTGCACGTCACACACAAACCACGTGAAACCTCACGTAAACCACAAGTAACCACTGGTCCACTACACGTGAACCCAACTGACTCGCGTACACAACGCGCAGTCACCGAAGTAAACACTAACAGCATACCTTGTATGCTAAACACGAGAACCATGTGCACTTAGTGCACCTCGTATAATACCACGCATGCATTATCGATAAAACACCATAAATAGCCATTTCTGTTCATATAGGAGTAGGCGGCCACATCGATTGCCGCTTACAGGAAGTAGACGGCAAGGTCCCTGGCCGTCAACCTCCTGGCTGAAGATCTTGGCGGCAAACGATGTTGACGCCAAGTTCCCCGGCCTTAAACCCTGCAGAAACCCTAATCCGGTCCTGCGAGTTTTCTAGCTGTTCTAATTACTGGAAAACATGCAAATGCATACCCTCTAGCATGACAGAACCCAATGCAACCCGTTTAAACATGATTCGAACAATAAACTACTCAAACCACCCATTATCCCATATGGTGCAACTCTATCCAAACATGGATTATCATGCTGGTTCAAGTAGTTATGATGTGTTTTAATGTTTCTACGGAGCTACCAGGGTTCGTCCCCTACCTCAGAACGCGTTAGAATCTCCCGCAACTCCCCGGTTTACGCCGAGCCCTCCGCGAGCTCCCACGCGAATTGCACCACGCCGCGACGTTTCCTCGCGCAATTCAGCGACGCCGCGCGTCTCACGATCGACCAGCCACTCCTCGATACCTGTTAGAACCTTCAAAGACTCGGGGGCAGCAAGCTGGGGCAAGAGGGAGAGAGGGTGAGCTGAGAGAGCTGCCCTCGGGTGAACATATAACCTGCTGAACTGACAGGTTGGCGTCAACCCCCTTGTCGCCCACATGCACCGCCAGACTAAACGTCTACAAAAGCTGCCGCCAAGTTCATGAAGTAAACGTCCATGAACCTGGACGCCAACATTCAACGACCACCCCTTGGCCGCCAACTCAGACAGAACAGCAGCAGGTCCTATTCCAATTCAGGACCCACCCTGCTCTTCACCTGCTCAAGCCACGCAATCACACCATGCATTCCAAACACCCAACTCACACTGGCCTCACAACGGCCGCCACAACCACAATGCACATGATCCGCATGGATCCGAAAAGCACGCGACGTTACAGCTGTGCGGTTTTGAGTCATGACTCTGCCGAGAGTAGATCTTGTCTTAGATTTCCTGGTAGATCTTGAAGGAATGGGTGCTGCGAAGGAGTGTACTTCTATTTTAGTGGTTCCCTTGTCATCGTTGCAACTCTTTTTCTTTTATGACAGGGAGCATTGGTCAGAGGGGTGCCTTTTTTCTTGCTTGCCTCTCCACTAGGTCCATCGTGACATGCAGAGGACCTCTTTCACTCTGCAAAGCCAAGAGCTAGGGTGATGAGGTCAATGAGGATCACCAGATGATGAAGGACCAATCCCATTAGTGCCCTTCATCCTACGTGCATCTGTGAGAGTAGTGATTGCGGTAGGCTATTGTGAGCTGGGGGATGTAGACGGCCTCGGCATGGAACTGGTTGATGTAGGCTTGGAGCTTCTCCCATTGAGCCTACTTGAGGGCAAGTAGGTTAGCGATTGATCTTGGTGGCCCACCGAAGCTATGCTTGAAGAGTTTTTGAATTGCAAGAAGTTTGTGATATATCCCAGTGAAAGAGCTCGAAACCAAACCTGCAAACTTATCACTAGAATAGTAGCAAAAGTTCAACAATTGATAGCGTTAGATGCCCTTGTAGAGTCATCAGGGCCTCAAGGTTGTAAAAAAAGGTCAACTAGGTCGCCCAGATAGTCATAGGGTTTCACTGCAGGGAGTTGGAGCTGGATGGTAAGTCGGCTTCCAGAATCTCTAGGTGAACAGAGACTGCTTCTCCTCTCTCTCGTGAGGCGGCTTCGCCTTTCTTATTGTAGGGCCTTCAGAAAGCACCCATGCTCAATGAAATGGTGTTTGAAATCTTGGAGTTGATTGGCAAACTCTAGATTGGAGTAAGAAAGGCTGGGGGCATAACTCCCTTGGCAAAGGGTGTCTTTTGTGTGTCCTCTCTTCAATTGTCATCTAGTGGCGGTGGCAGCAATGGGTGGAGTGGGTTATCGGGTGCTATGCCTTCTTCCTTCCAGATTGATAGAAGCTTTTTGATCCTCCTATCAAGGAGGTCTTTGACAAGGCCCATCAGTGTTGTTCCTGATGATTCATCCACCCTCGAGGGTGAAGTGATCGATGTCGATGCGACCTCTATGATGCGAAGCCTCCCGCAGTGAGGAGTGGAGAGGGATCGTGCATATGCTTCTCTCTTCTAGCTTGGATGGTCATCAATTCGATGAGCCAGTCCAACTTTGCGTTGAGAAAGGCCATGGCGTTAGGGTTTTGCCAGAGGAGGATGATTGTTATGGACATCAGGGAATGAATGACATTGCCCATGACATTCTGGGTGATTCTGGAGACAAAGTGTGAGGTTTGTGATACCTTATTTTTATTCACTTGTCACTGGAGCCTTACCCTTATCGGCTCCCCTCCTAGTGGTGTTGTTGTTGCTCTGCACACCGTGATGATTTTTGTGCTAGAAGTTTCTCACAGATGTGCCAAATAATGAGGGTCTAACTTAAATCTTCATGTAGACCGTTCACTAGCCTTGGGATTGGGAAAAATTAGAGGTACTCAGTTGGCCAAAAGGATCTACAAGGAAGAATGAAGGATCAGGGGTTCTGGGAGGTGAGTCCTAGAGAAAACCCTCATTGTCAAAGTCAAAATGGTGGCTAGAAGCATAAAGTAAGGGAGGAGATGATTCAAAATCATTCTCCACTAGTTTGAGTACTTGAAGTTTCATACCTTTTCTGGAGGCCTCTTAGAGATTATCAGAGCATTAGCTTTCCCCTAGAAGCTTCATAAGATGCGGCAGCCAATAAGGCCAGGTCTAGTTGATCCTCCAAACAAGGGAAATCGTCTAGGATTCTGGGATCTGTTATGGTATTTAAGGGCTCTAATTATAGATTATCATGAGCAAATATCCTCTTCCATGTTTTATGGTTCTTCTTCCGTAGGCTAAAGAGGGTCTTGCTAACTTTAGAATTAGGTAGAACTCTTGGCTACCTTGGTCTCTTTTAGGTTGAGTAAGAACCTGTTTAGATAACCTCCCCTTGAATTCCATTAGGCTCAAATCCTTTTAAGTTAAGGATATTCCCAAAGGAGGTTAGATCTCCAAGTTAAGGTCTGGCCGATATAATGGAGTAGACAAGTCGATATAACTTCCCACCCTAGCACTTTCCAAAGGCAATGCTTTAGAAGTTGTCAGCTTATCTCGACTATTCCTCATAGGCTTTGTGCCCAGCTTAGGGGGGTATTCCGTGTAGGTGGCAATATGGGGCTCGATTATGCGTCATACTTACCATTTGGGCTCTTATTAGGTGGGCCATAGTTTAGTAATTGAGATTTCACCTATTGGGCAAGGTTCGACATTTGAACATTATGAAGAATATAATATGCTAGATAACATGGTCATAATAGCCAGAACAAATCTAAGGGGTGAATCGATCTCTAAACTACACACACACATGCACTCTCTTTTTGGAATTTTCTAATCTAAATAGAAATTAGACTTGTAGAAAACTTCCTAAACATAGCGGAACACCTAACTAAGTATCTGGTAGAAGGGTGGTAAAAGAAAAGGATCATACCACAAAGCACGTATGAGATTCTTAGATGGTTTGACAACACAATGTGTGTCTCTACGTCCATCCTTCACACACGTGAGAACTACACATTGGGAAACGATCATATAATGCACACACATGGTCACATGACCAGTCCACACACACATGGTGCAAACAACGCACCACACACATGTATATCACAAACCGTTACACCCACCCACCCACTAAATCTCAGGTTCAAACAAAATAAAAATTAGAGACAAGGAGAAGCAATTGATCAAACAAATTAAGAGTAGATTCCCCTTTATCGTAGTCGACTTCTCAAACTCTAATCTCGATGTAGAACTCTTGGGAGTCACACGTAATACACAAGCTGATGTAGAAGCCTCTAGACGAAGAACCACATACTGAAGCAATAGTCCATGCTCTCAGCAACTCTTGAGGACGTCAAAACCTTTCTAGAACAATCACAAATCCTCCTCCTTGCTTCTACATGTCCAAACTTCAAAAACCTTCTTTAGGGCACAAGAAACCTCCTTGGAACTCTGCGCGATATTCAACTATATGGAGACTTGAGATGTGTGCCCAATGATCAGAACAAGATATAGTCCTATGACGTTCTCGGAAGATTTGGAAAGATTGCAACTTAAATAAGACTGAAAATGGGAAGTCATGGAGTACGATCGTAATTAGTCGATCACATTGTCTAGGTTAGTCAACCAGATTCTTTCTTGTAGCAGACTAAAGTTTCTGTGAAAATCGATCGATAGATCTGAGGCTATCAATCGATCAAAACATCTCCTATTTCAGTCCTGAAGTTTTGGATAAATCGATTGACTGATTCTTTGGGGTCAGTAGACCGATCTTCTAAAAGTTTGTTTTTGAATTTCATTTTATCAGTCTTTTTGACCTTTGGTCTTCATTTCTTATGCCATTGAAGCACACATAGTTAGATCTTTTAACTTGTCTTTTTGCACACTTAAAGACACATGTTAGACCCTCAACATAAATATAAAAAGTTAATCACATACATTATAAACATGAAATCTAAATTCATCACTAACATATAATGTGTTTGTGGTCATCAAAATCTTCAAGATATAACACTTTATGGTTTGGGTCATAGGATTGAGATTTTCGCTCTGAACATCTATTTTCTATATATAAATATAATAAAAAAATGAAAACAAAAGCAAAAAAGAATGAGAATATTAGCGACAATGTTATAATGGATGCTGGTGGCACTAAGAATAGTAAAGAAAGATATAAGTTTGGTGATGATAGATGTAGATAGTACAATGAGAGAGAGGCAATTAGACTCTATTTGTGGGTGGAGGAGGAGCCAAAGAACTTGGTCTACAATTTCTCACTATTAAGAAATAAAAGAATTTATAGATATATTTTATAAATAAAATGGATCTATATACTATCAAAAAACAAAATGGATGCTAGTAAAGAAAGTCAAAAAATGTTAAAAAATAGATATCCATTGATAGTCTTAGTTCTTACCAAAGTTACAATAATCTATGCGATTATTGTGTGTGTGTATTCATCTATTATCCAACTATTTGTTTTTGAAAAGAAAAAAGTAATTAGGAGTCCCTATTAGAGGGGGTACTTATTTCCTAGTCCCCGTGATAAAATGGTGATCTTTGTAGTCTCATTTTTTGGTGGACTTTAACAATCAATCCCTGAAAAGACAGTTTCTGTCTTATATTTTATTTCCCATTTTATCCTTCTATTAATGTATATATTTATTCATTATCATCAGATATGTATAGCTATTGTGTTCATACTTTAACTGATTTTGTCATCTATTTTAACAATTTTACGTCTAGTTTAACTGGATTCTACATCTACTTTAATTTATCCTTTATGTTTTTATTATTTGTTCTACACTTTAACCAGATTCATCTTCTACATTAACTCACGTACAATATTGCTTTAACACATTCATGAGTGTATTTTAATAGAGAGGTTGGCCTTCTCTTCAACTTCAACCTTTTATGCATCTTACATCAAGACAAATTATTTATTACTTTAATAATTTATAATTTTACGTTAACCTTCTATGTTACACAATATATCACATATGCAACTCTTGTAAAGTTTTAAGGTATGAATTCAAAGTCGTTAAAGTATGTGCGACAATAAGTTAAAATATATGAGACTTAAAGTCATTATAGATATGATTTAAAGTCTAAATTCAAATGTGTTAAAATAAGAGTTTGAAATGATTAAAGTGTGTGTAATAGTGAGTTAAAGTGTGTGAGACTTAAAGTCATTATGAGTATGACTTAAAGTCTAAGGTGTTAAAGTAAGAGTTCGAGGTCGTTAAAGTATATGTACTAGTTAGTTAAAATGTGTGAGACGTAAAGTCACTGTTAACATGACTTAAAGTCTAAGTTCTAGGCGATAAAGTAAGAGTTTGAAGTTGTTCAAATATTGTGATACTGAGTTAAAGTGTGTAGGATTTAAAATAATCGTGGGTATAAATTAAAGTCTAAGATTGAAGTAATTAAAGTAAAAGTTTGAATGTATTAAAGTAAGAGTTCAATGTCAATAAAGTATGTGCGGCGGTAAATTAAAGTGTGTGAGATCTAAAGTCACTATTGTAATGACTTAAATCTAAATTGGAAGTTGTTAAAATAAGAGTTCGAATACGTTAAAGTAAGAGTTCGAAAAAGTTAAAGTAAGAGTTAGAGATTGTTAAAATATGTGTGACAGTTAGTTACACTGTGTGAGACTTAAAATCACTATTAATATGACTTAAAAGTCTAAGTTGTAAGGTGTGAAAGTAAGAGTTCGGAGTTATTAAAATATGTGTGATGTTGAGTTAAAATGTGTGAGATTTAAAGTAATTGTTGACATCTATTAAAAATCTAAATTTGAAGATATTAAAGTAAAAGTTTGAAAGTATTAAAATAAGAGTTCAAAATTATTAAAATATGTATGACAATGAATTAAAATTAAAGTCATGTGAACATCATTTAAAATCTAAAACCTAAAATGTTAAAATAAAAGTATGAAGTTATTAAAATATGTGTGACAATAAATTAAAATATGTGAGATTTAAAATAACTGTTGATATGATTTAAATATAATTTAAATATATTAAAATAAGAATTGAATTTTTAAAATAATAGTTGCTCAAGATTAGTATACGAAAAATGTTACTAAAAAATTGTCGATACAGATCCAATAAAATAGATATTAGAAATTAACATTCTTAAAAAATATCTAAATTTTTTACGCAGATATTTTTGATAGAGATCTCCAATTAAGACACTCTCCTCGACAAAGACTATAATTAATTTTTTTTTGAAAAACTTTGCACTTAAATCCGTTTTATCGGATGATGTCCATTAGAAGAATGGGGGTGACGGCATCACCGGTTCATGAAAGTGGAGGACGCATGAACTGGTCACGTGTACATACGGAATATGGATAAGTTTGTCTGCTTTCGACAAAAGAAACCTCCGCACTAAAAAATTAGTACTTTGTATATACAAGTTCCTTTCACGAATGATCCATTAAATCAAGCACAGGTGACGTAGATTTAGAATTTTCGAAGTGTTAGAGACTTAGATAAGAGTGCTTAAAATTCAAATTTATAAGAGTTTGACCCAAAAAATTAAAATCCAAACTAAAGAAGTTACTTAACCAAGTTGAACATTCTAAAAACAGTGAGCATCAACACAAAAGTCTCTGGTTTCTCCCGCATGCGATTCGTTCCACTCCACTTGCGGGCTGCTGCAGCGTCAAAAAACTGGGCGGTGAGGCGTGGAATTAACACACCAAAATCGCGACCAGGCGGGTTTCGACTCCGCCCCATGGGCCTTTGTCATGTGACGACCGCCACCGTGCCGCCCAGCGAGAACCCTTTTGAATTTCTCCCTTCCTCGCCTGTCAACCACCCGATGGGTATGGCTGTCAGATCACGACCGTTGATGGGATGATCCAACCATTTTTCACCCAATCGGTCCTGGACCGTCCGTTCTCTGATGGATCGGCGGGGGGACCTGGCCTGTTATATGCGTCTGCCTGGTGGGGAGGTGAGGGGCTTCCCTGTTTTGCGTGTGGTCTCTCTCTCTCTCTCTCTCTCTCTGCGCGAGGAAGGGTTTCGGGGGGAACCGCGCGGCCGAGAGTGCGATCGCAGCCGGCTTCGATCTGCCACGCCCGAGCGTCTCCAATCTCTTCCTTTCTCGATCGCCTCGGCGCTGCCGCAACTGGTAATATCTGGTCCGATTCCGCTCTCCGGGAGCTCCGGCGCGAGGAGGGCGAGGAGTGGTGCCGTCTCTGCGCAGCAGGTGAAGATCCCGGCCGTATTGCGAGGCATCAGCTCGGATTCTTGGGTTTTCTTGCTGGGTATGCCCTGATCAGCGGTGGGAATGCAATGGCGGGGAGAATTGGCTGTTTGAATTCGATGGGGTGGTGCAGGGGCGTGGGGTGTTGCCGCTGTAATTTATAGGGTGGTGCATTGGCGCATCGGGGGGCTTGTTTTTTGTGCGAGACAGGGCAGGGAGATCTAGGGTTTTACTTTTTTCATTCGCTACTTTGGTTCTTCTCCCTTCGTTGGGTTGATATTGTATGTGAGATAAGGGAGTTTTTGGGTGCCATGGATGTGGAAATCCCGAGGGACGTTGCATCCCTGGATCCGGAATTGTTGCAGCTTCCAGAGGTGTCTCCCCTGGCTTTGAAGGAGAGCCCCCACATCGCTGAAGAGCTTTATTCGCAGTGGCTTTCTCTTCCAGATACTGTCCGATTGGTACCACTCTTTGCTTAGGTTTACTGGTTTCTACACATTTATTCAGTGATATCGAATTCATGCTTTGATGGAGACTCCAAGTGATGATTTAGAAAGATCTTGTTGTTTTTGTTCTGTGTCAATTTTCTCGACATATGCTACCCTGGGAAGGAAGGGCCTGGGTCCACATTAAAGTATATCAATAACGATGAATAAGAACCTGTTTCCGATAGAATTTGGCATGATTTTCATTTGCAGAACGAGCCAATTAACTTAGGTTTTGAGAAGATAAAATCTTATCTCATGTAGAACGCCATGTCTTTTTGATTTTTCTTATTTTGAGCTTTTTGAACCTGCAAAGGATGTTATTACGAATTTTTCCTAAAATCATATTCTAGCCCTTCCATGGCGACAAAAAAAGGAAGTTTGTCAGTCGAATAGCTGTCCTAGAAGTTATCAAATTCAGAATATTCATCCTCATAGGTAGTGCATACTAGTGCTTCTCTTACTATTTTGCATGTGCTTTTCATTCACATAAAACTGTGCATATTTGATACCCCTGTGGAAAGAGTTAAAGTGCAGAAATTGAAGGATGGCTGAAGGTTTTGAGTATGAGTGGTCTGAAAGATGAGTCACGTTTGAACTCATGGAAGAAGCAAATGAGCAGTATAGAGTGATGTAATTTGAGGATGCTCATGTTCTTACATGGCCATCTGGAAAGCTAAGGCATTTTAGACGGCAAAGGATCGTTAATTTAGACAATTATTTCATCTCTCCACACTTAGTATTGTAATCCCATCAACCTTGTCCTCCACCTGTGATAACTGATAAGAAAGGAGTGGTCTGACGACCTGGTAACTCAACAATGTGAACAGGAATATTATTGGTAATCTGGTTCTTATGTGGGAACTTACATCCACAAGTTTTTCAAATTGAAGATTTCTTTGTTTATGTAGTCTAATTTGAAGCTCATCATATGTACATTTCTATGTACTACAAGATTCTAGGATGTGGTTAAGACTTAAGAAGTGAACAGCCCACATAAGAACATCAAAAACTGTGAACATCTGTGACTTGCATGAAGTCGGGATCAACCCGATCATCCAGCCGGAATCAGTCTGATCCAGATCGGATCGGGTCGATCCCTGGGCTGATCCGATCCTTTTTTCCATGGTGACTTGACTTCCTTCTAGGACAAGTTTCATTGGGAAGAGATTTTCCTGGAGCGTCATCATTTTTACAAAATTTTTCGAACTCTCCAGGATGACAACCTCTGACAAAACTTGGCTTTCACTGAGGGAAACCCAGAATCATAGAATGGCTCGACTAAAGAGACCTCCTTTGGCAGAGACTTGCCTTGAGTGTGTTGTTCTTCCAAAAATTTTTGGAAGTGTTCCCATGCGACTTCTTTCTTTGGCTGATAACTGCTATAGGCAGTTTCGGTCATTCCTCGTAATATATATTGTGTTTGGATAAATTTGTAAAACTCTGGACCATCAATGTGACAAAACTCTTGTATGCTCATCATTGTTGCTTTGATAAATAGGGATTTTAAAAAGGGACTCATTCTTTCACCATCTTTGAGTTAAGCAATCAGATGGATTATAGTATTTATGGTTTGACTCATGGCAGTTGTTAATGGATCAATGGTTTAAAATTCATCTTAGGGAGTGATTGGGGTGTTATTCTAAGTTTTTTGAAGGTGCCATCCATTGTGCTGTCATTCTAATTGAATAGTGTTTATTTGTTTATTGTCAATTTTGAAGGGTATGAGACTTTGCACACACTCCATTTGTCGTACAACTAAAGACATGCTTTTCATGGCTGTGTTATTTATTACCTAGAAGTCCATATTACATGGACTCCCTTGCAGTTGTTTCTCATAGTTGTTGCTTGCATTCAGGTTAAGTCTTTGATTGATGATGCAAGGCAGGTTTGCCACTTAATGTTCCTGGAAACTCCTCCAGTCCAAATGCTGCTTCTACCAATTCACTGCCTTCCATGTTTCCGGCGGGTAGTGCACCTCCTCTTTCACCAAGAAGCTCCTCTGGTTCCCCACGAACCATGAAACGTGGTGCTGCTTCTCTTTCTTCTCTAGGCTCACCACTAAAAGTAGTAAGTGTGCCAGCGAGGGAATTCATTCCTCAGGTACTTTTGTTTTTGAACTTAATTTCCACGGAACACTATCTTTGGATTAGACAGTATCTTTTTTTTCTAGTTTTTTTTGCTTGTGCAATACATTGTCATGCTTCACAAATGATTCTGATTGAAATATTTGTGAAATCTTTGCAGTTTTATTTCCAGAATGGACGCCCACCACCATTTGAACTGAAAGAACAATGCTTATCCAAAATTGAACAACTTTTCTTTGGACATATGGATGGACTACGAGTACATGGTGATTGGATGATATCATATCAATGTTAGATATTTCTACTGCAGAATTTTGTATAATACCACTGACCTTTCTTGTGTGTGATATCAGAGTTTAGAGAAGTAACAAAGGAAGTTTGTAAACTGCCTTCATTTTTTTCTGGTGCCCTTTTCAGACGAATTGATGTTGACTGCATGGGAATTGTGACACGGTATCTTTTCTTGCCACGGGATATGATTTGTAGAAAGAGGCTTATGATTACAGATACTGTTGTTAACTTATGATAATGCATTGTTATGGATTCTATTTATTCAGTTTCTTAAAGTAAAGTAATCCAAAAGAACAAATAATAACTTGTAGTATTTTGTTAATTTGTGTTGCTTTCCCATGTGCTATGCATTTCTCTTTAAAATATATATTTTTAAATTACTGCCCTCTTTTTTATGGTTGACATATGCTGAATTTGCGAAAGAAATCTTCTTGTATATTTGATATTCTGTAGTTTGTGGCTGGTGATTGTTTTCTTGTTTGTTTAATTGGCATGATAAGATTCATCTTGTCCTATTTGGTTCGAACAGTAGGTTTGATATAGTCTTATTTTGAAATTGATATTAATATTGAAATTGGTTGACGAAATGTGGCTGAAGCAAACAAAGAGATGGTGGGAGTCAGGGTTTGGGGAGAGGGCAGGGGGAGTGTCTTGATCCTCTCAAGGACTCAACTATAACACTTCGAATACAGGTCCATACACAATAGACCTGTAAGAATTGTCATAACTGTACTTTTTTCTTTAAAAAGGGTAATCTCTATAGAGGATATTGACAATATGTTTACCAATTTATGGATGTAAAATTAATAGAATAACCACACACCGACCATCAGTAGCAGTGCCTTAGTTGCTAGTTGTATCCAAACAAAAATCATACACCCTACAGAGCATTGAGAAAAGAGAGTTTGCCAATCTACACGTCTAGTATGTATTTTATTCTGAATAGCTTGTTGAAGTAAAACAAATTCTGGTTTGGCTGATTTCTTGGTCCTCTTTCTTGAGGAATGAATTATTTTTATTGATAATTCATTATTTGCTTTAGGATGGGGAATCTGCTGAAGTTCAGATGCTTGTGATCACCATTACATTCCATGTTTATATTGTTGTTTAAGGTTGATGCAGAAAATCACCTCTGTGCTCCTAAAAAATCTCCGGTCATAAACTCATAGCCACCATTAGTTTAGTTATTATCCTAAAAGGCATGGGTTGAAGTGCATGTGTGGATCTATTTGAAAGCATGAAGTGAATTAGATGTGCAAAACTATCTTTGTAGTCTTATGATTATAAAAATTGCTATTTTATTTTACTTTTCAACTGTTAGACATCCATGAAAGCCCATCTTTCCCTTCATAACTACAAAATTATATTAATAATATAAATGCAAATAATTACAATTTTTAAGGGTATTTTTCATGAAAGTAGAGGATTGATGTATCCCATGCATGGTTGTTGGTTTCGGCCACGACCGAAACAAAACCAGCCGAAAATACTGTAGCATTTCCAAAACTGAATTTATTTATTTTAATTAGTTTCTCTCGAAACCAGACCGAAACCGGCCGTCACTCTCCTCTTGAGGCCACCCGAGGACAGCCGAAACTGGCCTAAATGAACCGAAACTCCCATCTTTGATCCCATGAAGCTGGCTACCAGGGAGCACTTTGTGGCCATAGGTGCTAATTGTGGGTCCCCTTAAGAGATGATGGTTGCTCAGAAAATTCCACCTGGGGGTACTGGTCCTCTGGATGGATGGGACCTATTCAAATGTTCTGCATAACCGTGAGTCCATCTTTTGCAGAGGTATAGCTGAGACCTCATGGAAAAAATGGTGTCACCTCCTGATATCCAGCCAGTGGTATAGCGCATAATGATAGTGGAGGGGGCATGTAAGAGTGGCCCCAAACGAGGGCTATCTTTTCCTGTCCACTCGCAAGTCCCCATAATTGATAGTGGGCAGGACTGCTTAAATCCTGGCAGGCTGAACTAGTTTTCCAAACCCACTGCCTACAGGAACAGAGTAGGTGGAGCTTCCGTTGAACAAGGAGCTTTTCTGAGAGGAGGCACTGGTTAGGAAACCATGTGAAAGTATTGCTGATTTAATAGATGAAGAACTGGATATATGGGGACCCCCTCTCGGTGGGTGGAACAAGCAACGGCACTGGTAGTGGCTTGTGTGCCTTGGCAAGCACCAAAGTTCATTTAGCCCAATGGATAAACAATGCCTGGACTTTTTCGCAGGCAGAGTGGCATGTTGCTGAGTCTTGTCAGAATTTCACTGCTATGCAATCAGGTGATGCTCAACTGTCTGCTTGCTCAGTTTGCAACTATGGACACAGTCTGAAGTGGTTGGTTCTTTGTTGATGACTCGCTCCTGGAGTTGGAGATCTCGTCATCTGTCAGTTCTCCTGGTGACATCTCCACACTGTGGGAACTCTACATTGAGAGGGAAACATGAGATTTTAAAATGTTACACTCTGATGAAGGTAAAAAACTGGATGTGGAGAGTTGTTCCTTGTCTCATGGCATACCATTCTGTGACATACTTTCCCGACAGTGTTAGGATTACTTCCTAGTTGTGTGATGATGGAAGTGAGAACCTAGACAATGTACAGGGTCATTGCACCTTCTCTTAGTTTGGAGAGCCCGTTTTAAAGGATGCTTCAGTTGACTCATCTTTTTGGTGGGGTGGGAAGTCTACATTGTTGGCATGGAACATGGTGTATTTGGGCAGGTGAGCATGTGGTTGGTGGATGGTGCTGCATAGCAGTGTCTGACTGGTTTATTTGGTGGGGGAATGGAAATATTGCAATTTTTTAGCGTTGAATGTGGTATGTGATCCTGTTTTATCACTGGTCAGGTATTGGGGATTTGCTGTAGGAGTAGACTGTAGTAATCTCTCTTCTTGGATCTTCATTATATGGAACCCAGTGAAAGTGGCTCTGTTCTGGAGAGAATCTTGTGTATAAAAAGGACAAGTAGCCCTCTATTGTATCTGGTGGATGAATTTTTGGGATTTGGTGGTATATATGCTTTCTCATAGACTTTATTTTGTTCGAGAAAAGCTTACTGCACTTTCAAAAGTGCAGAAACGCCATGTCTAACTGCACTTCTGGATTCCCATTCGTCCACCTCGCGTGGTCTTCTGCACTGCGCCACGTCGACGAGCTCAAAAAAATAAAAAGGACTTTAAAATAAAAAGTTGGACTCCAAACTAGAAAGTTGGGCTCCAAAACAGACATGGCATGGTGGAAAAGGCCACACGAGGTGGACAAATGGGAATCCAAAAGTGAAATTAGGCGTGGCGTTTCTGCACTTCTAAAAGTGCAATAAGCTTTTCTCATTTTGTTCAGTGAATATATGGTACCATCTTACCCCTTGCCGCTAAAGAAAGGAAAAGATGCGACACTTCGTAATGGTTACTCTCAATGCGTCTGTGAGAAGGTTTTTTTATTTCTTCTACGATAAAGTCTGACCAATCCCAATATCTCATTCTACTTCTGGCTTTAAGGCAGGCTGGTTAAAATGAAGAAGTGCATCAGAAGTCCTTTGTGATCGTCGTATACCTGTGAAACTTAAAGGGAAGTTTTATGGAACGACTGTGAGACATGTTTTATTACATGGTACCAAGTGTTGTGCAATGTGAAAGGAACACATTAACAAAATATATGTAGCAGAGATGAGGATGCTGAGATGGATGTGTGGTAAGAATAAGAAAGATAAGATTAGAAATGAATGCTTCCTTGAGAACTTGGGGATAGCTCCAATTGATAGAAAAATAAGAGAAAATAGACTCGGGTGGTTTGGACACGTGTACCGTCGCCCTAACTTGGCGCCGGTTAAAAAGTGTGACCAAATCTTAGTGGATGCCAGTAAAAGAGCTATGGGAAGGTCTAAAATGAGATGTGCGATGTTATTAGGAAGCATTTGGACTTCTTGAGTTTAAACATGAATATAGCACTTGATAGAAATCTTTAGCGGAAAATGATTCATGTAGCTGACCCCAAATAATCGGATAAGGCTCTGATGATGATGACTTTTGGCTTTGCTCCATGCACCTCATAATGGAACTTTGTCCGTGGTACAAAGTTGTTGACAGTTAGCACTGGAGATAATATAATCATGCTCTTTACCGTGATGCTTGCTTGTTGGCAACTATTGTTTTTTTTTCTGGATATTTGGCTACTCATTCTGAGTTCGTATGTTTTGGTGTGCCTCCAGGGATGCATTTGTTGACTATTGGTTAAGCAGCAACATCCTGACAACGGATATAGCTACACGGATATTTTTCATTCTGAAGCAACCTGATCACAAGTACCTTACTCAGGTTGTTTTATGGTTGCCTGATTATCCCAACAAGACAGGCTTTATTTTTATCGACTTGATGACCAGATAGAACCATTTATGTCATTTTTTTAAAAATAGTTTGTCTATTTTGTGTGGTTTCTTGCCATCTTTGTGGCTTCTGAGTTTGTAAAATTTGATACAGGAAGACTTCAAACCTATTCTTCGAGAACTTTTGGCGACACATCCAGGATTGGAGTTTTTACAAAGCACACCAGAATTCCAGGAAAGATATGGTATGCTTGCCATTGATTTTTTTACGCGTTTGTAGTGGCTATAAAATTTAGTGCCCAAAATGTGTGTAGTTTCTGACCTTTGTGTATGCAGCTCAATAGTGTATTATTTTGCTATGGGAAACTTATCTAACTTACCCTTTGTTATGGAGATAGAGGCTTTGTGGAATGACATTTTTTATCTCACTACTTTCGGGATGTGGTTAGTTCTGTAACTAGGTGTGGATATCCTTTGCTTTTCATTTTCAGACGTAGCCACAGAAGCAAACCAAGAAACTGAAACATTGAGATTTGTTAGCCATGTTTAGTTGTCTGGAATACATGAGAACTTAGTCCTATTTGATGGTATACTGCAAAAAACAACTCCTGTCCTATACAAAAGAGAACCACAGAGATCGTGTGGATATCAATAATCCCCTTACAAAACAAAAAGAGAGGAAGTAGAGGAATCCATGCTACAAATTGTGTCTGTCCATTCCTTTACTTTAACACACAGAGCATGGAAGATGGTTGCCCCTATCTCCTCTGAGTGTCCACTTTCTCTCCCATCCAAAAAGAAGCTGGTGCACATTCCTGCATGGATACCAATTGAAGCGAGTCTTCCTCCCCACCTCCCTCCACACTCCCCGAGAGTAGAAGCACCTTACAAACAGGTGGTCAATGGTCTTATCCTCCTCCCCACAGAGAACATAAGTGGGCTGAATATCAGGAATGAAACGACATAGCTTGTCCCTGATGGGGAGTCTCCCATGTGAGATCCTTCAAATCAAAATCTTCACCTTCAATGGGCAGCAGTTTGGTGCAGCTTGATTCAGATTATGGTATAGCCCTTTTGGGGAATTGTGAACGAACCATGAGCAGTGCTGAAGGGCCTTGGCATAAATTGGTCTAGCTACTGGTTCAGCTAATTTAGCCATAATATGGATCCCGCTGCATAATCTGAGTCTGAGAATCAAAGTGTAGAGGGTTTTCTAGAAGCACTATTGAGACCACTTGTTGATTTCATTGTTGACTATCATGTCCTGGCAAACAAAAGTCAAATGCTTTTGATGCATAACAGCATAAGCATCTTAAATATTGTCTTGCATGATCCTTGTAAAAGTCAAAGTAAAGGATGTTCAAACACCCTTGAAAAAAGGTCTGTGTACGTATTTATCCTTTTCAGAAGGCCAAGTTTGACGCAACAATTTTTTTTCCAATTCTGAATTCTAAGCTCGGCTAAAGGCCTAAAACCTATCTTCTGTCCAGTTTAAGTTGTCCTCCGTCTTACTGTATACAGCTTTGTGAGAATGTATGCTGTTAATCTTTTTTCACGTCTGCACCCTGTTGCAACTTTATGTTTTGCCTCTTTGAAATCTCTCTCTTTATCATGTCTTGCATTACTCTAATGACAGTATATGATATATTTGGTTTTGATTCCAAATTTTGGCTCTGGATCCAGCGGAAACTGTTATCTATCGAATATTTTACTACATGAATAGATCTGGAAATGGGCATCTTACCCTCAGGGAGCTGAAACGGGGAAACCTGATAGCTGCAATGCAACATGCAGATGAGGAAGATGACATCAACAAAGTGTTAAGGTATGTTTTGCTTGCTGAAATGCTGTAACAGAAATTAAGAATTGTTTCTGAAATATGTGGCTGCTCAGTGACATTGATAATAAAGAAAAGAATGTGGCATAGATATAGGATTAGACTATTAATTGCTTTCTCCTTGGTGAATGCAATAAATAATTGGATTTTCTTTACCAAAAATATACGGGATAGAACAAAGCCACTATCTCTGATCCAAGAGAGAGACAAGTAAATAGGCGGAATGACTACCAAAATCTGCTTTACAAAGCACCAGTCTCCTACTGTAAGGGAGGAGCTTACAGTTCCGGCCTGCTTTTCTGGAGTCAAACTTTTGAGTGACTTCCCGAATCCTCAAAATGAAGAATCCCAGAGGTAAGGGGGAGCTCTAGGTCAGCAAGGTTGTATTTTAAAGACAAGCGTCACAATTATGGATCCAGGGATACTTAAATCACCATTAACCTGAGCCATGAGCAGACTAAACCTCTCTCAGGCATGGTATCTGCTTGGCCTGGTGAAATATGTGAGGTTAGAACCTATCCGGACCCTAATCCAATTGTACCTGACCTGCCTTTGGGTCCATGGTAGGAGTCATACTGTTAACTCATGTTGTTCATGAAGCACTTATCCAATTGTCTGAGCGGGTATTCATATCTTAAGCAGATTATCAAAGCTAATGAACAATGGTAATATCTGATTAAATAAATTATGTTTGCAATTGGAGTTGGATACGATCTGGTGCCAGTTTTAGCCCTACCCTTGGTTGTTTGCTGTTACAACACATGCACACAGTACAGTCATTTCAATGATCTCTTAGTGTTGGTGAGTGGAAGGAGGGAAAAATGGGAGACGGGCCAGATCAGATGTGGACTATGTTTGGGAATGGCAGGAAAGAGGGAATTATGTGAGAAGGAGACGACAAAGTTGCTTGCTTCCCCTTGATTGGGTTTAGGTTTCCTTGTGCCTGAATTGAGCTTTCCCTGCAGATTTGTCTCTTTCTTTTGTAATGTGCCATTACCTTTCTCAGTATACCTTTGTGAATCCAATCAATATTAGAGAAGGTTTAGAGAGCTATATTGGGGCTTGTTGCTTGTGAAGTCACTTCATTAAGCTCAAATAATCACATCTTTTTGTGCTTAGGTGCCTTTCCCATCTTAAACTTGGTCTTACTGTTCTCCGTACCATGGTCATTAGTAGAAATGGATGCAAATTCTGAGAAGAATTTTGGATATATTATCACCTTCATAAAAAGAAAGTGGGTGCAGATTATTCTTTCACCTGACAGTTCAAGCCTTCTTGATAAGGTTCATGCCTGGTCCAGATTTCAACCTTCCTGGGCCCATGGACAACACTTAGCCATATCATATTTCATCTGGTTCAAGCATTGTCCTTCATGCCCCAAGTTAATCCGACCTTATCCAGCCAGTTGTGACATTTTTGTTTGTGAGATAAAAAATATGTCAAGTGCCATTGTATACGAGTTTCCCCCTCCTAGCTTGGCTTGACCACATCAGTATGGAAACTCTCTACTAATTGTCTGTCAAAGACCTTTTGACCCTGTACTTCCTCTCTATCATGCTGTAGCGATGGTAGATCCTTCTCAGAAAAAGGTTCCATCTCTGCCAGTTATGGAGTCAGAAAGGATGGGATAACACAAGTTGGAATGTGATGCCACCATTGTGATGTGCATTTACCATTGACTGGTTTTGCTCCTTAGCGTATACTTTGATGGTTGTCCATCTTATGTGGTGTGTGGCTGTGTGCCACCCACTGTCAAGGTACATTATACTGACTAAATTTTCGTTGCAAGCAAGGTTTTTTGCTTAGGATTATTACATCTTTTAATTCTCTCCAACAAATTCGCATCTGCTCTTGTGTTGCATAGTTGATTTTTTTTATATAAAAAGATAACTTTATTCACTTGTTCATCTCAACTCTACAAAGTCATAGACTTTGGGGATTTTTTCGTAGTCTAGGATGATCCTCTAGTTCTTTGAAACCCTGCCAAATATGGCTTGGAATGTAATCTGTATGTCTTGTTACTATTTGAGCATCTTCATTTTATGTTGTCTCAAGCGTTAAATGATTAGTATCTAACAGTCATGAAGCCTCTAAATTTGAATTCCTACAGATATTTTTCATATGAGCATTTCTATGTAATATACTGCAAGTTCTGGGAGCTCGATACGGACCATGATTTCCTGATTGACAAAGAGAATCTGATCAGATATGGCAACCATGCTCTTACATATAGGATTGTGGATAGGATTTTTTCACAGGTCTGTGGATATGTCTGCCACCCAGCTGCCCTTTTTTATTTTGGATGTATTGGCTCAAATCTGCTGACATTTATGTCTTCCAGGTTCCAAGGAAGTTTACCAGTAAAGTTGAAGGAAAGATGGGCTATGAAGATTTTGTCTACTTTATTCTATCTGAAGAGGATAAGTCTTCTGAGCCTAGCCTTGAATATTGGTAAATGACAACTTTCTTGTATCAGAACTTCTTTACTGTTAAAATGGTGACATTACTATAATGTTTATCGGTAGCCATTTTCTTCGTCATTGTGTTTGTTTCTTTTGAAGGTGGTCCAGAGACCACAATGTTTGCCATTATTCTTACCAACTGATAACTTCAGTATCTATACATTTCGTGAGTAGAGGAAGTTCCAGACTTGTTTCTCCCTAATGCCAATGTGACTGCCTTTCATGAAAGTAAAAAAAACATAGTTGCCTTTTAACTTATACCTGCACATTGTGACTTTTTTCTATGATGCAAAATTTCATTTTATAGGTTCAGATGCATAGATTTGGACGGTAATGGAGTGCTTACACCCAATGAAATGCAATTCTTTTATGAGGAACAGCTGCATCGGATGGAGTGCATGGCTCAGGAACCCGTTCTCTTTGAGGACATTTTGTGCCAGATGGTTGATATGATTGGGCCTGAGGTTATCAATTAATGTTTCTGCTGGTCATATCATCAGTTACTTTTGTTGGCCATAGTGCAACTTATTTCTGCATTTGCTGAACTTTTTCATTTTGCTGCAGTGCGAAAGTCATTTTGCCCTACGGGACTTGAAAAACAGCAAACTTTCTGGAAATGTTTTCAATATCCTTTTCAACCTCAACAAGTTCATGGCTTTTGAAACTCGAGATCCATTTCTTATCCGTCAGGTTACTTTTGTCCTCTAGTATATTTTACATCTAGGCTCTCAGTTGCTGTTGAAATTTATCATATGGTTTTGAGATTCGGTTGTCCATACTATGATCTTGTTAGAATAGTCCCACATTGGAAAGAGAAAATATCTCTTGTGCTTATAATAGTGGTGCCCTCGTCACGCATCTCCTTTAAGGTTTTGAGTTGAAAGGCCCAATCCAATATTAAATTTAACGTGCTATTAGAGCAGGCTTACCCCGTTGGATCGTCTTCCCGTATGTGGACATTTGTCTCTACCCGTGTTGCACCCCAAATCAGTTGGTTCGGTGTGAGGGGGGTGTTGTGGTTTAGTCCCATATTGGAAATCCATGGGAGTTTCACCTTTATATATGTAAAGGATGTCCTCAACTTAATGCCTGGATTTTGGGTTAGACCCCAGACCTTTAGCATGGTATTAGAGTGGGTTTATCCATTGGATTGTCTCTCTGTATGTGGACACTTGTCCCTCCCTGTGTTATGCCCAAACCAATTGTTTTGGTGCGATAGGGGGTGTTGTAGTTTAGTCCCATATTGGAAATATGAGAGTTTCTCCTCTATACAGGTAGAGGATTCCCTCAACTTAATGCCTAGGTTTTCAGTTAAGAGTTCGGCCTTTTAACAGATATTTTATGTGCTTGTTCTGCAGGAGCGTGAAAATCCAACTTTGACGGAGTGGGATCGTTTTGCACATAGAGAATATATTAGGCTCTCAATGGAGGAAGATGGTGAAGATGCCTCTAATGGAAGTGGAGATGTTTGGGATGAATCACTTGAGGCTCCATTTTGAAGAACCTGTAAGTTACAGCCATGAAGGTTCATTTGATGACTTCAATTGTGTTCTTTATAGCTAGCTTATTCAATTTTCCACCTCTGCCAATGTCCATTGACTCAATGCCATATGGTTCCCCCTTTAGAGGCAAATTTTATGTTGTCACAACAATTGGAATGCTGTAGATTATTGTCAAATGCCTTTAGATTCTTCTAGTCAAGTACCAAGAATCAAGTCAAACCTGGCAATGGTGATGGACTGTTCATATATAAATTTTTTTTTGGGGAGATTTTGGAAATCCTTTCCCATGTTATGTGAACTGTGAAGTGGGTCTCCCAGAGGCTCATGACGGTTGTTACAAAATTGACATGTAAATAACTTAAGTTTTCCATAGACTGAGACAACCTCTTAAATTACTTCACCTCAAACCCAGTGCAGTTGACTTGCTTTTTGTAGGCTCACCAATTCATAGTTTGCAGTCTCTGCCCTGTATCATTTGACAACAATTTAATCACCATCTATGTAAATATTTACTATTGGTTGTTCCTAGTCGTCCTGTTGTCACTCTATCGTCATAAATTACTTGCTTCTCATTTTTCCCGATACCAAATCACGAATGACCTTTCTCAATGTTTCTTGACCTACAAAAATTAGTATCTGAATATGCATCACATTCACATTTGTCAAAAATAGCTAATTTTCCACTAATAACAATATCGATATAATGCAGGATTTTTTACAAGAAAATGGCAGTCCTCTAGATTCTTTTGGGAGAACCAGCTGAAGCAGCTGTTATTATGACACCAAAACTGACCAGAGATGAGGCATCCAGCCTTGTCCATGCAAATCAGATTTGGTATGATTCGATTTGCAGAATCTTTTTCTTGATTCTCTTTCCACAGTGTTGGAGATTACTGTCACCAGTTCAGGTTGAAGTCGGGGAGTTCAATGGTCTAGCTTTGTTTCGGAGAGTGAGATGGCAAACAGGAAAGGAGGTTGGC
Organism: Colocasia esculenta; assembly: GCA_014218235.1. Classification (NCBI taxonomy): domain Eukaryota; kingdom Viridiplantae; phylum Streptophyta; class Magnoliopsida; order Alismatales; family Araceae; genus Colocasia; species Colocasia esculenta. The sequence goes on along the minus strand of CM024759.1, from coordinate 94,609,839 downwards.
CACTGACCTTTTTCTATTATTCGTCATCCAGAGGAAGGTAGTATAGTTCTATGGTTGTCGTTTCTGTTTCTGAAGGCAAGTTGGGTGAAGATCTGTTTGCTAGTTTTCATCTCCTCATATCCAAGTTAGTAGGATGTACAGACAGGTGTTCACTTATTTGCTTTATCCGCGTACGTTCTTTGTTTTCAATTTTGTGCTTTTGGATGGCAGCCTTGTTCTTATTTGTTAATTAGAGGGACATTGTCCTCGCATAAATCGCGTCGTGGAAAGCAAAGGAAACAGTTTTGGATGTACTCGATAACTTTATGCTCTCTCACATAACACACGACATGCTTTTAACACGGTGCTAGATCTCTGTCACCAGGAAGTTGAAATGTTAGTCAGATGAGTAGTTTATGGCCAGTGAACTTCATGTTCATCATTCTTGCCTGCAATTAAACTCGTGACTTGGGAAGCGAAAGCTATTTGGCATTTGCTATCGTGGATCTTTACGGGGAAGCCTCACCATTTCAGAGGTCTCATATGTCCTTTGATATAATTTGATCCATGCAAGTCCGTTAAATGGATCCAATGTCTGGACACTTCTGACAGAGACAAATGTTTTGAGGGAGGGGTGCAATACGGGAACTCGCTATTGTTACTGGCAGGATCCACCTTGTCTTCTATCCCATCGATTAAGATTCTCTTAGGTCGTTCGCCTTCGCCACAATTGGTTGTATTATACATGTAAAGGAGAGCACTATCTGGTGCACCATGCTTTATATATAGTATATTATATATCTGGGTTGTAACCCACGTTGGCAATCTTCCTTAACAAAAACGGATCTGGTGCCCTCTATAGACCGGATTGATGCACCTGGTTTGCTCTGCGCGTTACTTTTTAATAGTAGAATGTTGGAAGACTTCGATGTGGATATGCAGCGCCTCCTCGAGCGCTGTTGGAAACTTAAATCCACGTCCCAGTGTATATCTGTTTTTGTTGCTGGGATAAAAGGTGGATAACTACATACATTCTCTAAGAATATGTAGAAAGAGAAATATTTACTTCTCATTTGGGAGGGAAGATATCTGTCTGCTGCAGAGTTGGTCGAGTTTGGTGGGCATGAACTTTTATTCGAAGAAGAGGAAGTCTTGCTGCACAGTAAGAATCTATGGATGTGCGCACACACCTATAGATGATTGGGTGTCTCATCACATCAAGATTATGGACATCCAACCACGCCTTGGTGTGTGCGCACACATCTCTGATGGGGTGTGCGTCAAGATTTTCTTTCATTCTACAAGGGACATGGTGTGGGTCCCCAAAGTTTGTCAGATTGGGCGGATATTTTTTACTTCTTGTCTAGATTGTAAGTAAATATTTCTCATATAGAAATAGCATGTATATCTATGGAATCTTTCTTATCAAGTATATCGTACATTTGAAAATAGAGAAATGCTTTTTGTAATAAGTGTTTTGTAAAAATTGAGGTGAATTGTAAGAAAAAAATTATATTGACTGAGGCCCTGGCTAATAAGATTATTTTTTATAATCCACCTCAATCTTATTGTTGCTAGACGTCATACGATAAATATTTCTCTTGAATATATTACATCTCAAATATCTTACCATTAAATTCTGTTAATTGAACTGAATTATGATTGGGTTAAGAAGTAAAAGTGACTAATTCACCCCCTTCTCTCTCTCCTACACACATCAGAACTAATGCCCCCTTCCCACCTTATTTTCATCTTTTCAAATCCATTTAATAGTTCCATCTGCGTTTGACCAGAGTATTCATTTTATTTGGATATGAAGTATGTTTAATGAGGCCAATATTTAGGGGCAAGTGCAAGATAACTCCAATATGATAGTTTATAAGGATATGTATGTAGTTATATCTAAAAGATAACTCAAATAAGACATGTTTAAAAGAATGGATCTACGAACTAAAGTGAGTTTTCAAGACAGACACTCAACAGTTTTTGTAGTATCTCAGAAAATTTATTAATTAAAAATTATAGATAAATTAAAATTTTATCAATTTATAAATTTCAAAATAGTTAAAAGGGTACGCATCATTATTGCATGAGTATAAATCCATATAAAATTTTGTAAAAATAGTAGTTATACTTTAAATAATATTCTCTAATGACTCACCAAGAAACTTGGGCATAGAAAAATCATCTGAACTAAGTTTAATAATTATTGCTACTTAATATCGTAATTAAGGAATAAGTCAGAAAACTCATTATCATATATGCCAAAGTGGATTATAAATCAAAATAAATGTGTGAGTAGACTTTAAATAATGTGTGTTGATAGCCCATTATGTGAATTAGATCAATGGACAATTTTGACCCATGAATAAATTCTTTAATAAAGAGATAATTAAAACTCATTAAGTAAATTAAGTAATGAGTTTTCCTAAATGGTCCATACATGAAGTAATGGGCCCAAAAACTAAAGCCCATTGTTGGATAGGAGATATTTAAGCCTAAATTCGTACCTAAAATATTAATAAATAAAAAAAAGTTAAGATAATGAATATTTTAACTCTTAATTATCTTAAAAAGAGTCCTAACCCTAGTCTAACTTAATAGCAATGAAATATGACTCTATCCTAATCTAAAAAGGAGATTTAGATAAGAGACAATTGGGTTAAATATAGAAGACTCATATTAAATAGGAAAATTTGTAACTATATTATCTCCTAATTAAAAAGGGGTAATTAAGACATTAATATGACTCATATATATCTTAAAAGGAGTCATAGACTTATCCTAATCCCTTAGCCACGAAATTGGATCTCTTTCCAAGCCAATTAGGTGGATAAACGATAGAAAGGGGGGAGATAAATATGATAATTCGTAGTTAGAAGAGAGGGAAGAGTTGTAAGTAAATAGGAGACTTTAAACATACAAATAACCCTCTAACTCGTACCTAGCAAGCTCTATTGACTCTCTGAAGCTTGGAGGATGAGGAGGAGGAGCTTTTGGACGTGAAGTGCAAGAAGAATGAGGCTAGGACTAAGGGGATTTTCGTCTTCTTCAGGTTTTCAAACCCTAGGATTCAAAGCACTTAAATGTATACAATCTCTCAAGCAAAATCAAATTAAATTCGTCCCTAGGTAGACTATGATCCCCTCTATCAAAGCCCCATATTTTTCCTCAATTATCATTGTGCCATGTAGGAGTATTACATGTTCCAATTCCTGTCATGAACATGTACCCGAACCCACTTATTTGTCTTCAATCCATGTGTACAGTTGATCTCATGCCTTGCAAATTTTATCATAAATACTCCATGATGTTAGGATTCAAATGATCCTATTTTCCCCAATTTTCATCATGTATCCTATGCGAATTAAATCATAATCTATCACTGTGCATATTTTTAGGTCATCAAAATGTAACCTAATCAAAGCATGTTCATATCTTGTCTATTTTCTAATTACTCGTTACTGTTGATGCCTATGTATGTCTATTTTCGTTTAAAACTGGTTTCATGATTTTTGGACATGCATGCGATTTTATATGTATTTTTGAATGGCCCTGTATCAAGCTATGGAAGGATGGATCGAATTCTCAATATGGCTTTTGGGTTCGGCCAACCTTCTAAGAACGCAACGACCCGACCCATCGCTTTCTTCACACCCATTTTTGATTGGCCTTAACGCGACAGACTGACACGTCGCATTCTGGACCTGCTGCTCCAATCGCAACCGACCACCCCGTCGCGATTACAGTCACAATCGATTGCCTGACCCAGTTCATGAGAACGCAACAGACCCAACCGTCGCGATTTGAAATGCGACAGGTACCCCCGTCGCGATTTCACTGTTGCAACCATAACCATAATTCTGCATGCAATCTATGTTAATCATGCCAATTAATCACTGTTTAACCCTAAAATTTTACTGTTATGAATAGTAACGACCTGTTTACTAATATTGGACAATATTTCCATGATATCCATTAAGTAAAAGCTATATGCACAATTACATCTTGCTCTCATGATTTCCTTACACATGCACACACTAAACATTAATGTTTGCCATGAAACCTTACCAATTTACTCAATAATTTATCTGGTAATTAAGTGTAATTAATCACTTAATCTCTCTATTATTTTAATGAACTTGTCTTCGTTTTATTCGCGTGTTTTGTATATCGTTATCGCGTCCCTCTGCCTTCGAGCACTCGAGGCATGACAGACAACTTGGTTCTTTACACACTTCTATCTTGGCTTGGACGACCTCTCCGTTGGGAATACTCCTGACTGGACCAAGAACTCCTTGTCGAGGCCTCCATAAGTCTCCTTGGCTTTGGCGGACGTCCATTGCCGACAAGCGGGTTGTACCATTAACACCTATAATATCCTGAGGGATCAGCATGATCTAACGGCCTTAGTTTGTTCTCTCTTACCTTGAGATTGCGCCGGACCTCTGGCCTGTGTTCATAGCACGACTATTGGGCGGTGGTGACTTCTACCAGACTGCCGACACCCGACCATGTTTTGTGCAACTGTTATTATCGCATGTTTATCGTTGTTTTACGAAAATGACCATGTTCTCATCTACTAGCTCTACACTCTCATCTATTCACGTTCTCTTTGTACTCTCATCTATTCGTCAATTACTCTCATCTATTCTTGGTACTCTATTTGACCATCAAATTGATTGTCTAAGATAACAAAGATGACTATGCTAGGCAACATTAGAATGGGCCCGATCTAGTCCTGGGGGGTGCGCCCGAAAGGCTATTAACTCGCGGGGGTTTAATAATCAGGATGTTCGGCATGCACCTAACGCAGGACTATCAAGATTTAATCTATGAAAATCAATCAATCAATCAATCAAAATACTATATTATCTCGGTTGATAAAATGATCGACCAAACAAACGTTACATGCTATCGCGACTAGTGTACTTTTGTGCAATCGTTACACGCTATCTCGTTATATGGCCAATCCTTTATCATGCTAGTTTTGCATTATTCTTTTTGAATGTATTATCGCTCTCTTGCTATCGTGTGACATTACTCTCTTGACTATACCTGATCGTTCTCTCTAGTTATCATGCTTTATAAGACATTAATCACTTAAAACATACATATTTACATGAGATATTAAGTCATACTGAGCGTTATCGCTCACCCTGCGCTGTTTGTTATGTGTGTTTCAGGTAAGTCGGGTAATGACCTTACACGCACCAACGAGAATGGATTGGAGTGATGAGCGACATGGAGTCATAGCGATGGAGTGACCCTAGTATCATAGAGTTTAGTTAGATATTTACTTAATTATTATTTCCAATGAAATGATGTCTTTGAGCCCTATGTATTGGCTCAGAATTAGTGGTTGTAATAGTTTAGGTGATTTATCAATAAAAGGAAGAGTTTATTTCAATTATTGTTCATTAGTTGCTCTGATTATTTGTTATTGTACGCGTAATTTACGTTTCCATATACTTTGCTCACGTCCCCCCCCCCCGATTTATTTCGCTGCTAAATTGGAGGGGTGTGGACATTAAAAAATGATGATGATAGAGAATATGAGGCCCAATGAAAGGCCTATGTGCAGGTCCAAATACACAACAAATGAGAGGCTCATGTGAGGCCCATGGCGCAGGCCTACAGCCAGCTGCCCCCAAAAGAAAATAGAAGAAAAAATGAAGGGCAAAGTGGGAACCAGCCTTTCCCAAGCCCCCTTAAAAGGGCCTTGCTTGCGCAGCAAGCAAGGGGGAGGGGGAGCCAAAAAGGTGGAGCCAGCAAAAAGGTCGTTTTTTTTTTTTTTTTCTGGTTTTTTGGGCAATAGAGGAGAAGAGAGTAGGAAGAAAGGGAGAAGAGAAAGGGGCTGGCTCGTTGCTTTGTAAGAAAAGAAGAAGAGAAGGAATAGAAGAAGAGAAGAGAAGCTGATTCCTCTTCTCAAAGGAGGGGAGCAGCTACGAGAGAGAAGAAGGCTTTGAAGAGGGTTTTCTTTTCCTAAAAAGGTGTGCAAGAGGGAGGAAGAGGGGAGAGATCCCAAGGGGAAAGGAGGGAATCACCCCTTCCTTTCTTATCTTCTTTCTTTATGTTTCTTTGTTCCCTTTCCCCTCTCTCTTGTCTAATCAAATCACTTCTTTACATTATTGCCTCTTCCCATTCCCCCATGTGCACGTGATGGGCATTTATTGCCCCCTTTCCTTTAAATGATATATGAGATGTATGAGAAGCATGTGACCTTTTTCATTTATTACATGTGATGGGAATGCTCTTTCCTTTAATTTATTTATGATGCACAAGTACATGGCTCCTTCCCCCATGTGTTTCTTTTTATTTAAGAGACTTGGGCCTTCTTCCCAGGGAGAAGTCCTCCTGCTGCTGCGTTTTCTTACTGTTCCTCTTTGAAAGAGCCCCATCGACTCACTCTAATGTGAGCTTGAGGGTGCCCAAGAGTGGACAAATCGATGTCCATTTCTTGCTGGAGCCCCAAAACGGGACTGACATGCCTCAAATCCTCCATGGGGGTACTGTCTTTCCCTTTGGCAGTCAGATTCCCCCATTATTTTTAAGTTTTCAAGCTTGAAGGTTGCTTGCCGGCTCACTGTGATTTTAAGTCCAAGCACAAAGAGTTGGATCACATGACATCCTTGCCCTGGCCAGGACTTGAATGGGATGTAATCCGTCCCAACATCATGAGTATGCCGTGCTTATACCATTTTCCGGGGCAAAAACCGTGTGAATTATCGGATCTTTGTTGAAGGCTTGCTGCCGACTCACCTGGGTAGTGAGCTTTCGACGTTTTAGGATCGGTCGGCATGGTATTTCACCCGCCTAAAAGTCTTAAATTGACCGGGTTATACCTCAGTCCCTCCTGTGAATTTATCCCGCCTTTTTGCCATGAGTTGAGTGCCACCCCTTTACAAATGGGTGCTGCCAACTCATGCAGGCAGAACTATTTGCTGCCGACTCATGCATGCAGAACTGTCTGCCGCCGACTCACCTCGAAATGAGACATCTATGAGACCCTGGGTTAGATAACATGATATCTATGCCCGAGTTCCTAGATTCAAACATTGTTGGATCGTCAATCGGACTATTTTCGGTCTCGGTACTCATCGATTCCCTCGAGGCATGCCTCGAAAATCGGTACCGTGTGCCGTTTGGGTGACGCCATATGTGGCAAACACCTCGTTTTTGTACCATCTCCTTTGTGGTGGATGGATATTGCGAACTCCCCCACTTTTCATGAGCCCGGGGGAGATGCCGACGAATTTTTCCCGTGAGATTCAAATTGTTAAATGTTTCCGGCTGGTGAGTCGGCAAAGATTCAACAAGTCGCCGACTCACTAAATCAGTGAAGAGATTTGAACTGGTGAGCCAGCAAGCCTCATAAGCGATGAGCTGGCAAGCCTTGGTTGATGAGAATGCTTGTTTTGGTCTCGGTGCTTATCGATTCCCTCGTAGGCAAGCCTCGGGAATTGGTACCGTGTACCGTTTGGGTGACGCCATACGCGGCTAACACCTCGTTTTGGTGCTGTCTCCATCATGGTGGACGGGTATCGTGACCTCCCCCTTTCGCTATGAGTAAGGGGAGGTGCCGTCGAATTCTTCTCGTGCATTCCTATATTAGTAAAAGACTTTATAACTATATTGGTTAGGTGATTCGGCAACATTGCAGCAGTCTGCCGACTCACTGATTCAATAGGATCCTGCCAACTCAGTCATGCTATGACCTAGTAGGCTTGCCGACTCACTGCCCAGTAGGGTTCTGCCGACTCAGTCATGCCCCTGACTCAGCAGTCTGCCGACTCAATGTTACAGCAAGGTCCTGCCAACTCCTCTGACTTGGCAGTCTACCGATTCAGCTGAGCTCCGCCGACTCAGCAGTCTGCCAACTTACCAGCATAAATATAGCTATCATGTTTCAAATGAAGCCAAGAGAATGCATTGGCATTAATTTACAAATATCACATGAATAGATGAATAAAAGATCCCACAATTGTACATGAAGATGATAATGATCACAATGAGTAAAATGCTATTAAATAGACATTTTTCTTATTGCCGTTTTGGCTTCACTTTAGCACGCACTTTGCACCTTTATCGGATATTTCCGTTTTGGGCCATGAGACTTTCTAATCTGGCGATTAATCAAGGGTTTTCTCTCTCAGAGAGATGTAATTAACGTCGTTGCGCTTAGGCAACGACGGGATCTTAGTCCCGAATTGATCTCCACTTTTGTTTGACGAAGTCAAACGGCGCGCAAATAGACCTTAAGCCCTTCGACTCTTGGAGTCAGAACATGTTGTCACTTCGGTGACTGGCACGCCTGCGCTATGCAATTTTCGATTCATCTCTCGTCACCGTCGCTCGAGTAGCACTCGACGAGACTTGAATTTACAATATACATCAATGAGAACATGAGAACATGATAAACCAGATTTTTTAAAAGATAAATTGTGATGGATTATCTAAAAATCCATTTCCACAAGAGGCGTGATAATTTTTATGTTTTACTCTGATAAAAATGAGCGCTTAATGTTAATACTGTGAATATAAGAGTAAACAAAAATGGAAGTTTTACAAAATCCCTGCATAAGCCATCCCAATTTGTCCGCATCACTAGCTTGTGGAATCCACCAGTTGGCACGCTCGGGATCGCATTCAATAGTGACTGTCAGATCTGAACCTCATTATATTTCGTTGTACTTTCACCTAGCCCCGTCAATTACCCAAATTATCTTTTCTCGTAAATTCTTCGTCTACTGCATATCTTCCTGCAATAAGATAGTGGTTCAATTTCCGACTTCTACTGAGATAATTAAGTGGGTGTGTCGGTGCAGGTGTCAAATTAAGATTGTAGCTTAGGTTATAGGGCTTAGTTCTAAAGATGAGGTTGAATTCCTGACCTTCTTCGAAGATCTCAAAATTAACCCTCGTGGCCTTGCTTCTCTATGGTGGTTCCCCTCCGATAAACTTTTTTTAAAAAAATAATATATATAGATAAATATTGAGATGCGACGGTGTGACTCTCTCTCTCTCTCTCTCTATATATATATATATATATATATATATATATATATCATAAAGAAGTGTTATATTACAGTATAATGGTGCGACCTTGTTGATGTAAAAAAAAAACAAAAGGAGACATATCTGCGGTGCACCTAAAACACGCTGTCATTAAATGTTGATTTGACGGCAATAGTTGGGGTGCGGCGGGGCCGCCCCCACACCCCAACATTTATGTCATAGGCAACGTTTGGTAATGGAGTTTGTTGCGATTTTCACCCAAAATCTCTAACAAATCTTCTTTCTATTTTCAAATGTAAGCAACTGGCATGAAAATTTGCGCAAAGCACTTTTTAGGTTGGGGGGAGAGATATACATAATTTTTTCTCTCTCCCTTCCGTCAAAAGCGAAGGAGAGGCCGCTTCGGAAGTGTTAAAATTGATTTTCATAAATAAAAAATAGTTGCCTCTATTTGTAGTAGCACGTAGATGGGGTAAAATTCATTTTCTTATTAAAATAAAAATTATTTTATTCTCAAAAGTGGGATATTTGATGCTTCTTGTCAAATAGTGTATTTGATTTTTAAATGCCATCATGACAATCTCAACATTGTCAAAGCAATGTGAAAATCGACTTTTCAAATCTATCACTTTTACATGTACCAATTCCAAACGGCACCATAAAGATTACATGATTCTCCATAGAACACCACATATATATGTATTTATGAGTTAAAACCATTCTCTCAATGTGAGATATCTGAATCCAACATCTCGCTCTAATATAAGAACCACACCGATCGAGTTGTACAGGAGTGCTGATTTCAGGTGAAAGCTTAAATTGGAGAAGTTAAATGGGATCCCGGTCTCATAGTGCAAACGTATCAGATAAGATGGGGTCATCCGCATTAATCACTTAAACCTCAATTTATCTGTTACTTGGGTATCTCTGTTTTGGATGGAAGTCAGCTATATATATTTTTAATAACTGAGACGTACGTAGACGGCCTCGGAACCGGTCTCCATCACCTGATCTCAGCCGTCGACACAGCCAGTCAGACACCGATGGTCTCGGGCATTCAACTTGACTTTGTTCAAGGCGTTTCGTCAGTTACTTGTCCGAAATTGGAAACCGAGCACCGTACCTGGCTCGGCAGTTAACAAACTATCGAGAACTGCGGACGCTTCTGCTGCAGAGAGAGGGGGAGACCATGTGTCACCGTGCAGAACGGCTTCTACTTCTCTGGACCGAACACATGGTCTCTCCCGCAACCCCCAGACCAGATCTCTCTATAGATCTCTCTCTCTACCGTGGGAAAGGAACAAGAGATTAACCCAGCTGTCGGGAGGAGGGAGGAATATCCACGCATATATCTGTGTCTTGTCCTCGTCTTCAAAGAAGAGGAAGAAGAGGAGGAAGAGGAAGGCATCTTGGGAGTTCACATCCCTCTCCAGGCCTCTGCATATATGGGTTCCCTAGTACCGTTCGATGGATATGCTGGCTTGCTCCTAAAGTACAGATATAACAAGAAGATGAATCCTGCGGAAATCTAGAATATTTTCTTATTCTGCATCGATCTCCACTAGTGATTAACACAAGCTAGGCAATTGCGTTAGTTCCGGTCCGCTCAGGTGGAGTAGCGGCCGGTATACTGAGGCGACGGAAGAAGCGGAAGAGTCCATTAATTAATTGCGCCTCTCCGGCGCCACTGATCACTTGGGTCGATCGGTCTCCCGAAGATATGGGTCTGGGTGAGCTCACAAGGCAGGCATCTATTTTCCTTCGAGACAAGTACCAAACGGCCAAGCTGTTCCTCACAGATGTCTCTCCCGCGGAATCGTAAGTAACAATCCTGGCCCTCTCCTCTTTTATCATTTCCCTTTTTTTCTTGTAGAATTAATCTCAGACTGACACGGCTTCTTAATTTGTGCCTATTATAAGAGAAATTTTTATTGCAAGACTCATACATATTGTGATTATAAGATTGAAATGAATTAATGGTAAAAGAAACAATTTTATTAACTGAGAAAGAGAGAGAGAGAGAAATTTTTTGTCACAACCCTCTCAATCACTAGAAAATTTCTCCTCAATCTTATTGCAAAATATGTCTTATAATTAAGCATTAATATCCCTATATATCCCTAACTATTTCCATATATATAAATAAAGAAAGGGATCTTAGGCGACGCATGTGTTCCTGGATCATCGTCCACAATTCCCATGCATCTGCCGATCGATCTTGGTTTTGATTTTTTTTTTTTATAAAAAAAACTCAATTTATGAATCGTACGTGCACTTCTTCGAGTACTTGGTGTTTAATTATTTCATTTGACTTGGTATTCTATATATTTTCTTATGATCGATGTAAAGCTTGGCCGAAGAAGTCATCAACGGGGATTCCTTGGGTCCCGATCCCAGGACGATGATGAAGGTATCCGAGGCTGCATTTGATGTGGATGAGTATTGGAGGATCGTCGATGTCCTGCACCGGAGGTAATTAACATGCATAACGGTAGTGAAAAGGCCATGCATAAAAAAAAAAGTACTGGTTATGTCCAGCTAATTACAATTCATTTCTTAGGTTGCAGTTATTATTTAATTAATGGATTATTCAATCGAAGAAAAAGGAAACTTAATTACTCTATATATCCTGAGTGAATTAATTACTTATGCAAGCTCAAATTAAGTCGACAGATGCGATATAACTAACATAATGTGTATTGGTTGTCTATGCTACATCAAGCTCCTTTCATGATGATCAGTTAACCTTTTTGACAGTGCCAAAAGTACTGGTCACTGTTGTGGGAAAATTGTGACGTACAGATACATATATATGCACAGATTTAGACGACATATTAATGCACAGTGACCACATGCAGCATATATATGTATTGTGTAAAAATATTGTATCGTATTTTATTGCGTATGCATTGTGTATTGTCATATGCAAAATGTTCAGATGCGTTATTGCGCACATATTTGTCTGTCATGTTGATATCTTTGTGCATCATATTGCTGCCATATTTTATATTATGGAAATCGTACGTACATGAAAATTAACTTACCTGCCATATATACGCAACTCTCTTCTTAATTTGCATGTCTTTAAAGGACTTCGGAGCAAGATTAGCGCCTAAGCTCTGTTAACATGTACGTACGGAGATAACTCAGGAGAAGAGATGTTTAATTATACTCCGAACTTTCAATCATGTTAGGTTGATTTCGTAGTTAAAATTAATATGCTCGAGGTAGATTGCCAAGTATCATCCTTTATGAGTTATCTTCTCATCAACTGACAATAATATCCATGTTATAAATAACTTATGACTCGTACCAGTACTACTGTTAACTCTGCCTGCAAGCCCACAGGCTGTATAGAGTGGACTGGAAGGAGTGGAGACAAGCGTACAAGGCGCTCTCTTTGCTGGAGTTCCTTCTGACCCACGGCCCGGAGGACATGGGAGAGCAGTTTCTGTGTGATCTGGACGTCGTCCAAGAGCTCGGCACCTTTGAGCATATCGACGACCGAGGGTTCGTAACTCTGTAGTGACTCTACTGAATCACTGATTAAAATTGTTCCTTCTCAGTTGCATCTAGCAAAATGTCCGCTCAGGCTGCAATATGGATCCCACGAGCCATTTCCTCTCTCTCTCTCTCTCTCTCTCTCTAATCTGTACATGCCGCATGGATCTCCTTTCTCATTCTTGTCACACTTGCAGGTTTGACTGGGGGTCGAGCATGCGGAGGAAATCCGAGACAGTGATGAAACTTATCACCAACGAGCGGTTCTTCCGAGAAGCCCGCTGGAAGGCCCTCAAGATCTCCAAGGAGATCCAGGGCTTCGGGAGCAACACTAACAGCTCGGCGTCTTCTCCAACTTTCTCTTCCTCCAAGACCTCGAGGAGCTCCTCTTTCGGCTCCTGCTCTCGCTCTTCCATCACGTCCTCCAACGAGCTGATGACGACCCCACGGGAATCCCCGAGGGGGCACCATGAGCGCTCGCTGCAGGAGCTCGCCAGAAGGCTTACCACCATGCATGTGGTGGACAAGGACTTGGAGATTCCACATTCCTGGGACACGGCCCCGAGCGAGACGGGCTCGTTCCTCGACGCTGTGGACGAGGACGGTGGAGACAAGAGGTCCGCCGACGTCGGTCCCGGCGGGTTCCTCTTCCGGAGCTTCTCCAACGCGGACAAGGTAGCGAAGAAGAAGGTGGAACGGCAACTATCGTCGGCGTTCTAGTGGGGGCAGCAAATATGCATGCGTGTGGCTAATTGATTAATTTGGAGGACGTTGGTAGCAATCATATATAATTGCAGAGTTCTTGTCGGGAAAGTAGTGATCTATGGCGCCGGCGTTCTATTGCCGATGGGATGAACGGATTAATTTGCAGAAGATTGGTGATCAATTCTTTTATCTTGTTGTTGTTGTTGTTGATGATGATGGTACTGTTGTTTGGCTCCACGATAATTAATTTGGAGATCAGATGTATTTTTTGGTCACTAAACCAACTCTCTAAGTTGAAGAAACAGTGCTTGCATAGTATATACTCCATTTCAATCACTTAATTAGTTTGCTGTACGTGCGTAGTTCTAACTTTTTGTGTTCTTTCTTCAAATTTATCTATTTTTATTTTCTATTTTCTGTATACATAGTCCAGAGAGGGATATAACCTTTATTCCGGTCCCCAAATCATCTTGCCAATTGCAGCCAGCATAAGAACCATGCATACATGTAAAATAAGTTCCTTTAATTCTCATTGACACGCGACGTCATCTATAGCCGACATGAGATCTGATGGCCGACGTAGTGGTTCAGGGCCGACGTGGGTTGATGGCCGACGTGGAGGCTCCGAGATGGTTCAACTGACCTGGAGCTTCTGACGGCCCACTATCCTACCGTTTCGGTTAACCGATGCGGGATGTGTGCTCCATAACAACAGTCATTAAGACCACGATTTACCTAACACGGTGCGATGGTTACGGTGACATGATGCGATGATTACAACGACGTGGCATGATACTTACGAGGTATTTGACAGTTCACAAGAGTACAACCAATCACTATAAATAGAGGAATACTTAAGGTTAACAAATACGTTGTTCTGCTCATCTGGTTAAGTTATTCTTCTCGACTAGTAATTGACTTAAGCGTCAAAGTATCTCCTCATCGAAACTCCTCGATGAACATACATGTTCTCGGATGTCGGACGGACGATAGCCACATCGGTGGAATGAACACCTTAGCTCTTCACACCTCAGCCAAGAGAGTCATCGAGAAGAAATCTTAACACTCATGATATATATTGTTCAACTTGCTGTATCTATATCCAATTAAATGAGAAATTTTATGAGAGAAGGGTCTCTCTCCCAAGTACCCAAAAGTTTTAATGATTTAATGGCTTTGGCAAATATGACCATATTCTCTACAGATACCTATATCCCACATAATTAAGTTTGAATGTGCGAACAATGCATTCGCCGGAGCTTGTCAGTTGCCTACCTTTCATTGTAGAATCCGAAAGGCAAGATTTTGCCGAGTTGTGAAAATGGAATTTATCTATCAAATCATTTTAAATTTATTTTATCATGTTCTCATGTGTATAAGACTATATATTGCAACTTCAAGTTCCGTCTAGTGCTAAGCAAGCTACGAAGATGGAAGATGAATTGACAATCGCAGAGCGCAGACGTGCTATTCACGTGAATGACAAAGTGTTCTACCTCCGAGAGTCGAAGGACTTTAAGTCTCTTTGCCCGTCGTTTGACTTTCGACAAACGAAAGTGATCAATATCAGGCCAGGATCAAAATCCCGTCGTTGCCTAAGCGCAATGATGTTAATTACATCTCTCTAAGAGAGAAAATTCTTGGTTAATCGTCAGAGTAGAAAGTCTTATGGCCTAAGTAGGAAACATCTGATAAAGGTGCAAAAATAACATCTTGAATTCAAGCCCAAGTGGCAACAAGCAAAGATGTCTATTTGATGGCATTTAATTCATTGTGATCATTATCATCTTTATGTATCATTATTGAATCTCTTTATTCATTTGTTGTTTGTTTGTTTCTTTTATTTATAGAATAGTTCCAATGTGTTCTCTTTGTTCCATTTGAACATGATAGTCATAGTTCTGCTCGTACTTCGGCACTGTTTGATCATTGTGTGCTCAGTCGGTAGCACTGGCATAGCCCATTCGACGGGGTAGACATCTCATTCGGTAAGGCATGCATTCGGCAAGACATCTCATTCAGCAAGACACGACTGAGTCGACAAACATGACTGAATCGGTAGAACACAACTGAGTCGGCAGGATCCGATCGAATCGACAAGACTGCTAAATCAGCGGAGCACAATTGAGCCGATAGGACCCTGCTGGATCAGTAAGTCGGCAAGACTGTTGAGATGCTGCCGACTCACCTAACCAGTAAGGACTCTAAAGGCTCTTACCAACATAAATACGCGAGAAAAGTTCGGCGACACCTCCCCTTATTAATTCATGGCAAGGAGGGGAGGACAAAACAAGATGCAGTGGGAAGAAAAAGAAACTCTCTCTCTCCCTTCTTCTATGTTCTCTCACCCTCTTCTTTTCTTTCCTTGCTTCTGCTTCAACCCCTTTGAAAGAACTGAAACCTTTGAGCCCCCCTTTTTTTGCCTTGTACCAGCCGCCTGGGGAAGAAGGGAAAAGCCCCAAACCTCCTCCTCCTCTTCTCTTCTGAGGCTCTTCTTGTTGCCTCCGAGAAAGCCTTTTTTTTCTGTCTCCCTTCTTGTTTGCTGTGCAAGCATATCCTTTTGGGAGAATTAATGATCAGTCCTTGGCAGGGATCTAACATTATTTTCAGGTCCCTGTCAGGTTTTCCAAAGCCTTCCAGTCCTTGCTTTATGTAGGACTTATTTTTAAGTCTGTGCTTTTTACCCCCGTTATCTTAAAAGTATGTAACTGTTATCCCAAAAGTATGTAACTACGTAAGTACGTACTTACATAGTTACGTGTAAATCCTGTAACTGTGTAACTTACCCAATTATACATGTAACTGTGTAACTTACCCAGTTACATATGTAAGTATGTAAATCCTGTAACTGTGTAACTTACCCAGTTACACATGTAAGTATGTAATTACATACTTGCGCAGTTACACATGTAACTATGTAACTACATAGAAATTTTATAAGTTTGTAACTCTGTAATTAGGGCTTACCTAATTACATACTTACATAGTTTTAGAATGATTTACCTAGTTATTTTAATTCGTAATATACCAAAAGTGTGTAACTGCATAAGTACATACTTACACAGTTACATGTGTAACTGCGTAAGTATGTAAATCGTGTAACTATGTAAGTATGTAATTACATACTTACGTATTTACACATGTAACTATGTAACTAAATAAAAATTTTATAAGTTTGTAACTCTGTAAAGTTATATACTTACATATTTTAGAAGGATTTATCTAGTTATTTTAATTCGTAATATACCAAAAGTGTGTAACTGCATAAGTACATACTTACACAGTTACATGTGTAACTGTGTAAGTATGTAAATCCTGTAACTGTGTAATTTACCCAGTTACACATGTAACTATGTAACTGTGTAAGTACGTACTTACACAGTTACACACTTACCCAGTTACACATGTAGGGAGAATTTATAAAATTTCTAGATAAATAACTAGATAAATTCTTCTAAAACTATGTAAGTATATAACTAGGTAAGCCATAATTACAGAGTTACAAACTTAGAAAATTTCTATTTAGTTACTGGGTAAGTGTGTAACTGTGTAAGTACGTACTTACACAGTTACATAGTTACATGTGTAACTGGGTAAGTTACACAGTTGCAGGATTTACATAGTTACCCAGTTACACATGTAACTGTGTAAGTACGTACTTACGCAGTTACACACTTTTGGTATATTACGAATTAAAATAACTAGATAAATCATTCTAAAACTATATAAGTATATAACTAGATAAGCCATAATTACAGAGTTACAAACTTATAAAATTTTTATTTAGTTACATAGTTACATGTGTAAATGTGTAAGCATGTAATTACATACTTACACAGTTACACGATTTACATACTTACGCAGTTACACATGTAATTGTGTAAGTACGTACTTACGCAGTTACACACTTTTGGTATATTACGAATTAAAATAACTAGGTAAATCATTCTAAAACTATGTAAGTATGTAATTAGGTAAGCCCTAATTACAGAGTTACAAACCTATAAAATTTCTATGTAGTTACATAGTTACATGTGTAACTGCGTAAGTATGTAATTACATACTTACATGTGTAACTGGGTAAGTTACACAGTTACATGATTTACATACTTACATGATTACATACTTATATGTGTAACTGGGTAAGTTACACAGTTACAGGATTTACATGTAACTGTGTAAGTACGTACTTACGTAGTTACACACTTTTGGGATAACAAGTACACACTTTTGAGATAACGGGGGAGGATAACGGGGGTAAAAAGCAGGGACTTTAAAATAAGTCCTACATAAAACAAGGACCGGAAGGCTTTGAAAAACTTGACAGGGACCTGAAAATAATATCAGATCCCTGCCAGGAACTGATCATTAATTATCCCTATCTTTTTTATAGACCATTTTACATATCTCTTTTCCCTTTTTGCCCCTCCGAGCATTGGACTGCTCAGATGACCCTCTTTTCTTTTTGATGGACCAGTCGATTGTGGACCTCATCATGGGCCTTAACTTTTGGTCTGCATTTTTTTTAGCATTGATTTTTTTAATGTCCACACATAGTCTTAGTTTGCTGAAGGAAATCCCCTCTACACTACTCACAAAAGGAAGAAATTACAAATATCATCTCCAGGCTCTCATGGTGCAAAATTAAACAGGGGGAAAGGACAGGATCAAATTCAAGTTAGAAGATCTTACTCAAATCGACTTCTAGAAGAAGAAAAGGAGATATTATTGTCTTGTTCCCACTTTGATGCGAATAATTTCGCATACGACGGCAGATTTTGTCATTCTGGCCACAGCTTCATCCGCCAAGCATTTCGCTGCTTCTTGAGGATCTTCTATGTGCCGTACAAGACTAACAGCTTCTTGATTCCCCATCACCTGGAAACAGTTGTTGTTGGAGACAATAATTACACAACTAGTAGGAGCAGGAGCTTCTCGTGACAATGGAATCAGAACTTCTAAAACTCTAAGTTACCTCCCAAACGCCACAACTTGCTAGTATTATGAAGTCGGTCTTAGACCCCAATTTCTTTGCATCGACAAGGGATTTCTTCTTGTTCTCGTCTTCATGAACGGCACTACGCCCAAACAGCTTCCCTGTGCATATAAGAATGAGAGATGATGTTTGTTGCATCCCATATCTTTCATGCAACGGCTTCGTCAATTCTGTATAATACGTAATTGCCTAACTGGAGCATACAAGTCTAAAGTTCACCTCTTGATCGAAGTACATATGCAATGAGATGTGTTGCTAAAACCATAGAAATGGTTTGGTCACTTTGAGATAGTGGGACTCTCTTGATGAAAATTAAACAGGGAGAAAAGGAAATTAAGGGTTTTCTGTTTATCACATGAGCTGCATGGAAATAACTTGGAGCACCAATTGAAGGGTTTGTCATCTACCTGATATAACATTCAGGGAACGCAGCCTCATATCTGTCTTCAGCTGACGCCTGTTGCCAAGTTGGACCGCCTTCCCTCCTCGACACATAACGGCTCTGTACCCACCAAAATCGGCTGTCACAAGTCTCTTGCCATTCACCAACAGTGCAGACACAGAGCCTCCGCTCTCGTGTGGTTGCATGCTTGAGGTCGCAGCATAATATGCGTTCTTCATCGCCTGCATGGCTTTTCTTGTGATCTGCTTCTGGAAATGAGTTAACGTCGTGTCATTATATGTACATGTGCATAGATATGTTGAACAAATTGGAGAATATACTGTGGAACGAAGTGGTGGGAAACACATATATGCAACTCCAAACAAGTGAGATTAAAATGTGTATGATGACCATGAATCAATATTTATATATATTATATGTTTTTCTATCTTTTTTTACTGAAGACCGACCAAGAGTTGGGATAAAAATAATACGGATACACAGAAAGTAAGAGTTGACAAATCCTGATTTTAAAATTTACGAACAGTAATTTTTGAACTCACAAAATCACACGGAACGGGATTTCTTTGTTACAAAAAAAAAAAAAACTAGCTAGCTAGCTGTCCATATCCAAGGTTGGGGAATAGAAGGGCACATATATATATGTTAGCCAAGAGAAAGACTTATTGCACTTGCACATTGCACTTAAAGTGCAATGTGACTAGGCATAAGGCCTATGTGGCACTCCTCACATGAGGAGTGATAAAGTGACCATTCAATTGTTGGATGTCACATAGACCTTATGCCAAGTCACATAAGTACAATGTGAAAGTGCAATAAACATTTCTCGTTAGCCAATGATCCTGCTTTTCTACTTCAACTACAACGCTTGGTGTTGTCACTTGACCGGACTCCATGTTCGAAAGCTTGGTCCCGGAATTGGCGCCGGCAACTCGTCAGCACCCTGAGTTTATCTGCTAGTAATGACCTGATTAGCAGGTGTTGAAAAAAAAGTGTCATTTGATTACACATCTTTTCGCAACTATTATGATATGTTTTTAGATCTTTTTTATTCTCCAGTTAGGTATTTGCACAAGGGTTACTCTTGAAGCGGATAAGCGTCAGGTTTCTACAATTTGATGTCCTTTTATCGAAACTCTAAACCGTTTCCCATGTCTGCAGGATATAAAATGAACCTGGCAGAATTTAATCAGCCCCTTAAAATGACACATTTGAGTGTTGACAATCTGCTCTGTTTGTCCTAGAGTTTGAATTGAGGTTTGAGGGTTTTTGTTAAAGTCTACGTCCATTCAAGAATTATTAGACCCATACTTATTCCAACGTCACTTGATTCGACTTGAATTTGGTACGGGTACAAAACTCTAACCCAAACTCAAGATACAAGTTGAGTTAGGATCAATCAACATTTGTTAAACTTTGCTCATCACTTAGTCATAACTCAGCCTGCTCCGGCTCTGCAAATCCCAAGAAGACTTAAACACAACATTTTGGATGCCCAATGGGTTATTACATCTCCGTGCAGTGATCGATGTGCCAAATGGGTGGACTATCATGTGCACATTATAATCCCTACCCCGATTGTAGATATACTCTCGGAGTAGCTCATTTGATAAAGGTATACATATATATATATATTAACATGACCAAAGTGTAAATCTCGACGGGGCCAAAGTGGAAGGAAAATATTAAAGGAGTGAGTCTCGTTGCACACCGTCCCAGGGGTTAAGGTTATTAGGGTTGGGCCAACCCTTAGATGTACGTAGTTAGGGGTGAATATGATCCGGTTCGGTTCGATTTATTTTATTTTTTAAGTTAACCAAAATCGAATCGAAATTAAATTCAAACCGAAACGGTTCGGTTCGAACTGAAAAAAAAAAAAAACACATCTACAAGCCCAGAGGGCGGACTTGAGTATCGAACTTAGAACCGCCCCAAGAATTGGGAGGCACTAGCCCACTGGGGTATGAGTTCCTTTCTATTATATATTAATTATTAAATATATTTAATATAAATTCAGTTCATTCGATTTTCCAACAGAAAATCGAATTGAATCATAGGACCTCTCAACCCGAACCGAACCGAATTGATCGATGCCATTCGATTTTTCGAGTTGAACCATATTATGAACAGTCCTAGATGTAGTTTGGTGCACACCCTCGATAAGACTATAGAGATGTGCACCAAAATAGACTCATAAAAAGAAGTTTAATAAGTTAGTACTAGTTATGTATTAAAATAAAAAAGTTATAACTACATATAGCACTAGATTTGCACACTTGTTAGCATCATTGCTGGAGTCTGTTTGAAGGTGAAACGTGGAAAATTTTCTTTCAAGTAGTCCCACGACCCTCTTGCAAGATGCACTGAAGGTAAAAGGGGCAAGAGATCCTTTTACCTCACTAAGCTGCTCTTCATGAGGATGGGACTGCAGGAAAAGATGTGACCGTAGGAACCTCACGACCCCATCTCCCGTCTGCTGATCAAAGGCTCCAAACAACCAAACCTCTGAAAGCCCTACCTTCCCTTTTTGGACCACCACGGATCCACACTTCTCCACCATATGATGCCCAAACGAGATGTCCTTGCTCGAAACCCTCTTCCTCTTCTTCCACGGAGCCTTCTTCCCTTCAAAGAGTCTGCTTGCAGGTTTTCTTATCTCGATCTCCTGGAGGAACAGGGTAATAACATTCTCAAGAATAAACATGCATGAAGTATCCATATCCATTCATAATTGACAACTTGCAACAGTTCATTGCAGAGGTGGAAGAGGAAAAGGGTCTGTATTTAGTCCCCACACTAACAAGTTATTCTGTACACTGACCAATTGTAAGAGCAAGAGAAAACGAACGGACTAGAGGAAGTGCTTGTCCTCATTCGTATAGTTTGCAAAAAGAAAGAGAAAACCAAAAACAAAAAGGAGAAAAAAAAAGAGGAGGAAATAATGCCAGAGTTGCTTTCAACAACGTTGGAAATAAAGGAGAATTCAAGATAGTAGACTCAAACTATAGAAATAACATAAACATCGTGGAAGCATGAGAGAGAGAGAGAGAGAGTCCAACAAAAATATTACTTTCAACTTCTGAACAATAGTCTTGACAGCTTCAGGACATGGGATTTGGTGCATAATGGACCTGAGAACCTTCATGGACCCTCCAAATAAGTGTCCCAGGCAAGCATCTCCTTCCTACAGAAGGGATTAACAAGGTAACCCAGTTAAAAGGAAAGGAGGCCATGAACGCCTATGTAGACTACTCTCTTCTCTGCTTACCTGCGGGTGGAGCTGTAACTGGAGATGCTAGAATCCTCTCTCTCTTGTATCCTCAGGTTATTTTCTGGTGTTCGTTTGGTCAGAAGACTGCATAAACATGACCCTCTGAACCAACCCGGGTGGGCAATGGATTCTTCTCGTAATAATGTAGGGAAGAATAGCATCGCCACGGCATGCACAATTGCGCCTTCGAGATCCATGATCTATCCTCAGAGCCGCAGGTGTTTCCATCCAACCTTCACGCAAAGTACGTTTGGGATCTCTTTCCCCCCCACTAAAAGAAGGTTTGAGCTTTTTGAAGTCTTCCACAGGTCACATGAACTCGGTGGGAGTTGCAAGTGGGTTCCGCCCCGTCATTGTCCGGATTTATTTTCCTATCTGATACGAATTCGTATATCCAATGCAGAATTGTTAGTATCCATTTTTAATAATAAAATATCTAATTCTAGATCACCGTTGATAGACCCATTTAATGCATTTTGTTAGTTTCGATACTCATTTAATGTTTATACAATTTTATAAGAGAAAATCTTCTCAATATATTAATGGATAAATTAATTAAGAGTTTTTATCAAATATTTGATTTATTTTCTAGTATCTGATAGAACTGTAAGTCATTACAGTAAGTGTTATCTCTTATTACAATATATATTAAATCATGTTACAGTAATGATCTCTCTGTTACAGTCAGAAACTCCTAATTAATTTACCCTATATTAATTGA
This sequence comes from Colocasia esculenta, assembly GCA_014218235.1. NCBI lineage: Eukaryota > Viridiplantae > Streptophyta > Magnoliopsida > Alismatales > Araceae > Colocasia > Colocasia esculenta. The sequence continues at coordinate 94,587,245 of CM024759.1, read as the reverse complement.
GAGAACTCAATCAATAAGAGGAGGCGAAGGTAGAGAGGGGGTGAGGGTGTGAAAACCCCTCTCACTATACTGTGGGGATCTCATTTCATTTTATATACTCTGGCGATCAGCCTTGAAGCAATGAATACCAAATTAGAATCAACTATGCTCTATGTAGGACATAAATCTTCTGCTCTACCAAGAGGATGATACTGCCCTTCTTTCTCTACCATCGAATTATAGCAGACTCTTTTCAAAGCAAAAAACAAAAAAAATGTGAGCCTGATGCAACAAAGGGCGTGGTTCGTTGCAACGGAGAAAATGAACGCAACTTGTTTTTTTTTTTGGTTTTCTTCGCCAATACTCTTGTTAAATGTAGAAACTCACAAAACATGTAGAGATTTTAAGACCCAAAATAGATAACCCCACGTAGAATTGAACAAAGAGGTGAAAACACCATAATGGACCTTGACCTTGGATACTATGTAGAAACTCACAAAACTTAGACTTTGAGATTCTAAGATCCAAAACATATAACCACTGATATGAGATGATTAATGTCCATAGAAAATTCCTTAGCCCTTATATGAATGTTTATTATTACCAGTATCTTTACGGGGATAAACTTTCACCAAACGTTCACGAAATGTTCTCTTAATATTATTTGTGAGATTCTAATAGTTTGATCATCGACCGTAAAGACATTTCACTTAATTTGCATAAAAAGAGTACCCGTGCAAATGTAGAACTAGAACAATTCTCACATATTTTCATTTTTAACATAAATAGCGATGTAAAAATCATAAAGATGACATCACTGGTATGCTAGCCTCTGATGCACAACTATGTCTATAACCGGACCTTGACCGCGCGTCCTTGCCGAGTTGAAAATCTTTTTCTCAGCACCATGTAGTTTGGCCTAATTAGTTCAATGGAAATCGTTTCCTTGTGAAAAGAACAAAAAAAGAATTAAGAATCTTGAAAGCGCCTAAATAGACCTACGAAGAGAAATCAGTTGAGTATAGAGACTTATGCAAAGAAACCCTTCACATTAAACATTTTAAATTTCAGATGGGAGTACCAATTCCTGCCTCATCAAGTTCCCTCAAGGAATCTCAACTGTAGCATAATGTTCCATGCCGTCATCTTCTTACGTATAAATGAACAATCGACACCACTCCCGTGGAGGGGGTCTCCCATAATATACTCACCCGGGATTTTTCACATAGCAAAAAAAGTGCAACACATGCAAATACGACGGCAATGACAAAACTTGAACCTTTGACCTCCTGTCGTTAAGCACTGAGCCTTAAACATTGGGTTTCCCGTAAAAAAAAAAAAAAACCAAGCGGCACGCAATAGAAGTCATGACCTTCCCAAGAATTACACCCAGAAAGCCGCAAACCACAAGCTAGACTAGTGTTTTTACCCTTTGCGAACCTGTTCACAATGATCAAACAACTAAAATTTATGTCCCACACAAACGACAGCTAAACACAGTACAAAACAATGCATCTGGCCAGCATCTGGAAATTACATATCTAAGCGAAGATTTAGCCGAACAATGGAATAAGGAAATCTGGATATGCCAAACAAATATAGTTGAACGATTCAAGACAAAATTGGCGAAATCTCTAAGGTCGTCTCAAGCAGCATTTTGTTTCTTCAGTTTGGAAAGCTCCTGTCTGATAGCGGCACCTCTCTGGAACAAAATAGCAAAAATCCACTCAGACACTTTGAATAACCTGAGTCAATATTGGGAAATAAATGAGAAGATTCAGACCTTGATTTTTGCCAGCATAACCTTGAACCTCTCGAAGTCGGTGAGAGCAGCTCTCCTCTTCTGCACGATCAGCTTCCTGCCCCAAGAACTACTCTCCCACTTGTTTTTGATATCTGCCCACCATCACCCTTAGTTAAACTGATGAAATAATGAGAATTTAGAGAACAAGATAAAAGCCCCACTTCATTAGCCCATGGAAACAGCAAACTCACCAGCCTCCTCCAGTGCGGCAATTAGGGTCTTCTTTTTTGGAATTCGGGGAATGTCAATCTTAAAATCAGTCAACTGAAGCCTTTTGAGGTTCATTTGTCCTCGTACAATGTCAGGATAGTCGACAAGAACCTGTAGAAGTTTTTTTTTTAATCACAAAACAAGATTATTTCCTAATTAGAAGACTTTTTTCCCCGAAGGCGACATTGTAAGAAAGAACCTCATTGTAATTCAGAGGATTTTTCCAAATGAAACAAGCAAGCAGCGACTCTAAAGGATAAGTCTTACGTGGATGACTGCAGATGTAATAAAGTATATTTTTCATGGCAAATTGATAGACCCCACAATCACAAAGAAGACAGATTTGACCTTTTCTTGAGTGGCCGCCCATTTAAAGTTCGCATGTAAACTGTCACTAGACTCCCTTGGTTGAAGGGATTCAACAATGACTACATAATTGGAGAAAAATTCTCCGCATCATATATTCTGATAACAAGGAAACCACATACCTACATTTCAAAGAGAAAAGGAGATAGCCACGTAACTTTCCCAGTGCCCAATGACTGGAACAATCTTTCACAAGTTTTCAAGACTCCTACACTCGTACAATTGTACCAACGAAGTAGCATAGCCTGAAAATCTAACTGGGACATAATGTATACAAATTTAAATGGAAAATTATGTATCTGCTGAAATGAAACTCCGTCTCAAATGGAAGTAAACATTGAAGAAATACACACTGCTATAAATTTTCATAGATATTTTACATCATTCATAAGTACCAGGCCAACTCTCCTACCCCACTTCGAAGAAAAGCAATTCCCCAGCAAAGGTTTAAGTGAGTTTACATTGCAATCCTCTCGTTAATTTAACTACAGTGAATCAGCAGCTTAGATATCTTAATATACCTCACATAAAACGGGCAGGAATTCCTTGTTTGTCGCAACGACTAGAGTAATCAAATTTATTGTTTATCAAAATGATGAAGAAATCAATGTAAAAAAAACTGCAGAAAATGCGTTTATACATGACGTCAATGTATAACAGATTCAAACTATGATTTAAAGAGCGTAAAATTAATGACTGACAAGAATTCCAACTCGCATTTAGACAACGCGCACAGTTGATAGCACCATAAGCATGAGCAGTTAGGGACGCCAACTAAATAGAGACAAGAAGTCCAACAGTGATGTGCCCAGTTAGCAGGTTTCTAGTTCCCCCTGTAGCTCACCAATATTATATGATATACACGCGGCTGATCTACATATGACATCCTCATTTCTTCATAAAGTGAAGCATAAAAGAAGTTTAAGAGTCAAACAGGAACCCAATCTGAAGAACACACAACAGCCATCATTGAACCTCTGTAATTTCAAACTAAAAGAAAATCCAAATCTCCGCAACTGCATCGCCAAACACCAACGACTATACAATGCTCCAAAAGTCTATCATGAGATCAAGTACCTCTACAAGTCAAAGTAAACCAGAACAAAATCAACATTTCAACATTCCTTCTACGGCATCCACAGCTCCAAAGAATTGGCACAGTAGATGCTCGGTACACTTCGACGTTTAAGAATGGAGAATCCACATCAGGAAGGAAAAGAACGGAGATGGGAGAAGAGGAGGCGCAGCGATGGCCTTACCCGGTTCTGGTCGACGACATCGACGATGACGACAAGCTTCCCGTACTCCTTGCCGTAGTTGACGAGGGCAACCCTCCCGATCTCCACATACCGCTTGAAAACCTTTCGGATCCGGACCAAATGCGAAGGTTAGAGAACGATCACACAACTAGAAACAGAAACACCGATGTGGGAGGCGATGGGAGCAAAAGAAGAAGGCGACGAGATCCAAACCTACCATGACGAACTCGGCGGAGAGCAGAGATCGAGCAGGAGTTGGAACTGGAGGTGGCGGCGAAGGGTAGGAAGGCGGCAGCCGCGCGGTAAGCTAGGTTTTTGATGTTCCTGTCGTGGGATCAAGATATAGGGCAGCTCGGAACGTTCCATGTTTCCATAAATACCCTTCATTCATCGATGTATTTCGAGTAAGGCGTGGGCTTCATGGCGGATCGTGGGCTCTGTAGCATGGACTCATAAGTGGATTTGGGCCTGCCCTTTTGGATATTCTTACCCATCTAATGGAAATTTATGCGTGTTTATTTATATTTACTATTCTGTATATTCATTTATCATTATTTCACATAAAATCATACAATCTTAGATATAGCAAATCCTCAATTAAAGAGGATTGGGGTTTACATTCTTTTAACTCTTGTATTCAAAGTTTTCTCATATTCCAAATTCCATCTAACTCACATGAACTAAGCGAGAAGCGGTTGTTTGATATGGGATTAAATAGGGGATAAGAGATAAGTTAATCACATCCTATGTTTGGTGCTTTAAAAAAAAAAAATAAATATGGTTTTTAAATATTTTAAAGATATCTTCAAAAAATAGAGGTAAATTGGAGATAACTCATCCCACCTTTTTGGTGGGATAATTTATATCTATTTTCTAATCCTAAAAATATCAAACAAGAGGTGGATTAAGAATAAGGATAATATATCTCTAAATTAATTTACCCCTATCTTCATTTATTTTAATCTCATATCAAACAGGTCATAAGGTGCCGGATAGAAGTTGGAACGCTATACGGCAAAACCAATTTAATATAAAGTCGGATTTGTTTTTGCTTCTCTGACAAATCAGAGATTTATACGGTTGGATAAAAAACTGTACAATACGTTCGGGAGCATCACATGTGAAAGAAAGGTTGGATGAGTTTTTTTTACTCAGCGACCCTTCTGTCCTTTTTTTTAACCACCGATGCTCCAAACCATTTAGAAGAGAAAGCAAGAAAGATATAAAAGATATATCCCATTAAAAATCGCTCCTCCCACTCAAAAAGTGGCATGGGTGCCCCTTTTGGTGAAAGGGAGCTCTCTGTAATATGAAAAGCGTTTCTCAGGCACTCTCATACAACTCTGCATACATTTGAAAATAAGATTAGATTTGTCACATATTTTTGCCTCGAAATCATTAGATATGTCTGGGCACGCTGCCGCTGCTAGCAAGCAGCATTCTAAAATTACAGTGCACTTGGCGCCTGCGATATCAAAGGGTCGTGTAATGGGCTCGAGATGGATCCTAACCCAGCCCAAGGTGGGCCCATTACAAGCCCACGTATAACTTGGGCCTCACTGAGGAGCGAGTTTGTCCCACGAGCACTAACACTTCCCATTTTCGGAGACATCATGTCGCAAGGCCTTTCGGAAACACACCCCGCCCCCTCCACCCCATTGGCTGACGTGTTGACGACTGGAATCCCTGACTAGGAAGAAGCAGCCAATCAAATTTATAGTTTTCAGGTTAGAACCAGGGAATCTCCAGCACATGGGAGGTACGTTGTTGTGAACCGGTTCCGGAAAAGAAAACATTTTTGTCAAGAGCGACTCTAACGTCAATTCTGATGATTAGATGGCCTTGGGTGTGCTGTGACAATAAATGTCGATCGTATGTAAACATTTTCTTCAAATATATTAACTTTATTTTTAACAACATGACGAGTTTATTGTAATCTTAAACTAGTTCAGTGCGCCTCAGATGAGGTTTCTTCGCATGGATAGGTCCAAAATTAAGTTGTTAACTCCAAAATCAAAATTGGGCAGATAAATCTTTAATAGCCTACTTCAGATTTAAGTGTTCTTGCACAATCTTATTCGAGACTGTTAAAAAAGGGGAAAAAAATCTTTTAACCAAAATATTTTCTTGCCTAAATCCTTATCAAGATAAATCTTTAATAATCTATTTCAGATTTAATTGTTCCTACACTATCTTATTCGAAGCCATTAAAAAATACTCAAAGAATGATTTAATAGTAGTTCTCTATATACAGTTATAAAAAATGTCAAGAGGTCAACTTCTACAAGATGCAAGTTTACAATAATTTTTCAAGAATTTTTTTAAAGATAATATTAAGAATTCAACTTTTCTCCGAGGATGTAATAAATTAGTATTCTAATTATTTTTAAAATATATATATAAAAAACTGTTAAAAGGAAGAAGAAAAAACTCTTTTAATTCAAAAAAATTCCTCTCAGAGCTATCCTTTCCGCTATCTGAAATTCAGGTGATTTAATACACTTACAGTAGGTATTGCTGCTATGACCTATGGGTGAAGAATGGACTCCATTATCCTCCATGCACAGGCTGCCCATATAAGTGAGGAATTAGAAACGAGAAAAATATATAAATGAGAATGGAAGAAAATGTAAGAACAAACCAGCAAGATGTACGAAAGACGCCAACTTGATTGGTGTATCTATGCGAAACACATGAAAAAGGCAAATCCACATGGCTTCACTTAATATTCTATCCTTGTTTTAGGCCGTGGAGCAGCCCCATTCCCTGCATGGTGGACAGCGAATCGTCTCTATTATAACCATGCCCACTTAATTACTCTTCTCCTGCCGCCCTCCCATTTATCTAGTTAATTTGCACTTCATTCTTTTGATGTGATTAAGGTGAGTACTCATTCAAATGTAGAGGTGTCCTCAGCTTGGGGGACCTCCTCTATGATAGCGATCCTTCCCTAAGTCTACTTTTTCTCAAGTTGCTTGTGTTCACAGGGGGAGTTGGTCGAGAATGGAAGGAGAGGGATGCGCAGATGAGACTGATCAGGTGGTGGCGCAAGCGAAGGAGACTCATGTAAGCCTGAAGGATCTGTCGAGGAAGCTTGAGGAGTTCGCCAAGGCAAGAGACTGGGAGCAATACCACAGCCCGAGGAATCTACTTCTGGCCATGGTGAGCTTCACATGATCTTCTCCATCTCCTAAACACCGCCGCCTTCCACCTCCACTTCACTTCCTTAAGATCCCTTCTTGTCTGCTCTTCTGGGAAGATGTGGATGCTGAGAAGTTTGGTAGCAGTGGATGCAGTAGTCCATGGCCATTTAGGGTTCCTTTTCCCCTCCTTGACATGGTTTCTCAAGTGGGTAGCCCTTTCTGAGCTTTCATAAGGAGCTGCCCTTGTTGATCCTCCTATATATATATCTTGTGTGTTGATCTCAATGGAAAGAAATGGAGATCAGGAGACATATGCAGCTACTCTAGTACATCGATCAGTTCTCTAGATCTGGTGGTCTAGTTTTAACTTCACAGTGCAGTGTGATCAGTAGGATTGGTGGTGGTGGCATGCAAGTGGCAATGTTTCCACGATTTCCCTTCTAGTCCTTTTGGCTTGCAACAAGAAAGTTATGTGGAAGGAGAAGTGGATTCTTTCTTTCACCTCAGGATGCAGGGATCGCTTCTGGTAGCAAGTAAGGATAAGAGAGTGCAAGTCGTTGTGGAAGGGGGGCCGCTGGCAAGTATGCAGAAATGATGGAACAAACGCTAGTCCAACTGAGTCTATAGAAAAGTTGCCCACAGCGATGCCTCGGCAAGTTGGAGGGAATCGCTGACCGGGCATCACATGCAATAAGACAGGCTTCACTACATTGCCAGTTTGCCACCTCTCTGCTGTTCTTCTGAAATGTAGGACAATATGGTGACAGGGCTTTAGTAAATCCCTTGTTTTAACGCAAGAGGGAACTTGGTAACTTCTTGACAGATTGCCCCTTTGGGTTGGGTCCTAGTTGACCCCACCAAACATGAGTTTCTCTGCAACCAATTAGCAGTGCTCATTAATTAGTTTGTTCGGATACAAATACAATCTAAAAATTCCATCATTGAACAGAATGTAACCTTGAAGTTTGCCTAGGTAACTGGAAAAATTCCAGAATATGAGCAGAATTTTCCTTCTCTTCCTTTATTCTTTTTTTTTTTTTTTTGTGTGCGCATGATCACTTGATCAGACTGAAATTGACCACTCATGGTAATGTTGATAAGGAAGACAACGATGACAAAATAATTTGAACGGATAGGTCGATTTGAGAAACCCTGCTATACTTTATGTTATTTATCTGCAGTGTGATTTCTGGTGAAAGAGACCATATTTTGTTTATGCATGTAGCTAATTTTACTTTTAATTAGCAGCGACCGGGAGGGAGTACCTTTTTGTCTCCTAATACTTAAAATATAACGAACTACATGGAAGCCATTACATATGCGAAAGTGTCTAACTTTTGCTTGGAATTGGTGGTGACAGAAAGGCCGTACTTTTTTGAGACCTATACACAGAGGAGCTAACACTAGAAATCAGCATCTTCTTGCTATATCCTTATCACATCAGATTGAGCTCTGCTAATAAGTGATCAACTAGCTAGCATCTCAACTGTGTCAATTGTGGTTCTTCTTAGAGGACTCTAGTCGCTTGTAAGTCGTCTTTTTTGAAGGAGATAACAACATCATTCTCTCCATTTGGCTCCAATAAACGTTTGTTCCTCATTAGAACATTAAGCTCCTAGCCTCCTACGTACTAACGCTACATGAGGACATCATTAGTCCAATGTCACAACCAATTCATAAGAACATAGCAAGGGAAACTATAGTGGTGAGATCATCTATTTCTACATGATCCATGACATTATTAGTTAGTAGCTTGTTTAATCTTTCATCAATCTTATGTGTAGGTAGCCGAGGTGGGGGAGCTGTCAGAGATATTCCAGTGGAGGGGAGAGGTGGCGAGGGGACTGCCGAACTGGGAGGAATCTGATAAAGAGCACTTAGCGGAGGAGCTCTCTGATGTCCTGCTATATCTCATAAGGCTGGCAGACGTGTGTGGCATTGATCTCGGAGAAGCTGCCACCAAGAAGCTTGTCAAGAACGCCATCAAGTACCCTGCTCCGGGCCTTCCATAATTTCCCCAAGGCCAGCCTTGCGCTTTGCATATATGATCAATTACTCGCCACCGCCCCCCCCCCCCTCCTTCCATGCCTTTGATCCCAGTAATGGTGCTTGGAACATTGGCCATCCTATGTTTGATTGCTACAAGCCTACAAGTAATGACAAGATAAGAACGATTCTTTCCGACCCTGTAACAGTGGATGCTGTCTCCAGGAATCGACCGTGCAACAGTGGGTTGATCTCTTTAGAACTATGTAGTGCAATTGTTTCGACCTTGTAACAATAAAATTGAGGGCCATATTTTTTGCCAACTAGTTTTCCTTTTTTTCCCATTATTTGATTGAAATTTGGACAGTGATTCGATGCTTAAGTTAGAAACCGGCCTCTTTTTTTAACTATTTGATCTTAAGATTGAAAGATCAAGATGGATAAATGAGATGACAGAAAGTGTGGCACTATTATCCCTCTCTATGACTTGTTTTTACCATTTTCTTTTTCTCTTTCATTTGGTGTCAGTGTGAGTGAGAAACGACTACATGATCTCCCTTGACACAGTAGGCCGGACACCCTTGCTAGTCCTTTTATAGACTTCACTGGGATAGGGTTGCAAACGGATCCGCATAAAATTTGCAACTGTTTTGAATGCGTATCTAGATCTCCGAATATTTATCTGTTTATAGTATCTGACAGATCTTAAATATGTGTCCCATTTAATATACAGAGCGGTTCCGAAATCACCCGATCTGTTCCGTTTAAACTCTGTTTCGTGTAAACCGTACGTTGGATCTTAGATGTAAGGGGTGGATTTGTTTTAATTTAAGGGACGAATTTGTTTTGTGCTTCTGTAATTTCTTGATAGTTGATATATATACTTTGATAATTAGTTATTTTAATATTTAATTTATGATTTTTATTAATTTTTACCTTTATGTTATACTAAAATACTATCTAAATTTATTAGATTATTGTTCTCAAGTGTATTCATATTCATATTCATATCTGCTCCGAATCTGAAAGATATCTACCTAACAAAGATCCATTCCGTATTCAATTTCTATCTAGAGCAAACACGGATTATCCGAATAACTATTCGAAGCGGATACAAAATTACTTGATCCGCTCTATATCTATTCCATTTGCAACTCTACTAGGGGAGAAGGCCTCCTAATGTACAAGAGAGTAGGGACTACTTGAAACTAAAATCTCTTTCATGAAAGAGAGACCTAGTATCAATGAGTCATAGACTCCTCCATCAAGCGTGCATTATACCGTATCATTTATAAGTCTATGAAAATATGTGCTATTCAAACCAAGGCCAACGAATGTACTTGTGACTCCTGACATCTCTTTTCATCAATGAGTTCGACTTAGGGCACACCAGGGGGAGCAATGTGTACTTGCATGGTTGCACCGAATCTCACTTGGTGTGCACCAAATATTTCTCTTCATCTATACGGAGAAAAAAAGGAGATTTGGACATATTTTATCCTTACACATCTTACTCAAATTGAAGGTGACATTCTTCTAATATCATAGATATATATTGAGCATATAAATTACACACATCAAAACTAAGGAGGTAGAAAGTATTAAAACTCTTGTCATTTTCTTACATGGAACGCATGTCATTTTAATATTAATATCATTAGTCATATAGTCAGACTAATAGAAGGAAAAATAGTATTATTGCAAGCCTAAATATTCAGGGGTTTTTCAATTTTAAGTCCATTTGTTGACTATCCAATTATTTTTAGGTCTATTGACCAGAAAACTTAACTTTAAGTCCAATTGCGCTACTTCTATTATTTGTAGGATATTCCGCAATGCCTCCATTTATGGAGGATAGCAGGGGCGAAAAGGGGTCTTCCCCTTCAGCGAAACCTTTCTTTCTTCGGCAACGGACCTTGGGACCCCTCCTGCCCGTCCTCGCTAGAGACGGGCACCGCCAAAGATGGCACGACCCCATGAGCGGAGGAGCTCCATTGCTGGCCCCTGCGAGGTGCCGGAGGAAGCGGTGACGGACGAAGGCGTAGCCGGCGTTGGCGAAGATGGAGATGAGGATGTGCTCCTTCATGTTAAAGGGGGCGGGGTTGAGGGAGAAGAGGCAGTCGCCGAAGCCCGGGATGCGGAATGTGGTGGCAGGGAGGACGCGGGCGAGGAAGTGACTGGCGGGGAGGGAGGCCACCTGGATGGAGATCTGGGTGATGATGAGGGGCTCAGTGCGGTAGGCGAAGAACTAGTTGAGGAAGGACATGAGGGCACAGGAGAGGCCGCTCTTCGGTCACTGATGCCCGTGTTCTATGTTCAGAGGGTACTGCACCGATTGCCTCTTCCCCCCGCCTCCTCCCCCTCCCTCATCGATCGGCTTCCCCAATCTCAACATTAACCAGGGTATGTGATTGTTTTATCAGGGGGACCAGGTGTCCATTGTAGGGGAAGCCACCAACTTCGTAAAGGAGCTAGAGTAGCTCCTGTAGTCCTTGGAGGCTCAGAAGCGAATAAAGCAACGACAGCAACAACTAAACGCCTCTAGGTGAGACGGCATCCTTGTCGACGTAGCGGCAGACCATGACAGAACCTCATTGCCGGAGGTCGAGGTGACAATGGTGGATTGCCCCGCCAACCTGAAGGTAGTGTCGCAATGGAGGCCCCAGCAACTGTTGAAGATGGTGACGGGGTTGCAGGGCCTCTGCCTCACCACTTTCCACCTCAATGTCATCACCGTCGACCAGATTGTTCGCTACTCCCTCAGCCTCAAGGTACTTAGCTATACACGCGCCAAAATATTGCTAAATCAACTCTCTCTCTCTCTCTCTCTCTCTCTCTCTCTCTCTCTCTCTCTCTCTCTCTCTCTCTCTCTCTCTCTCTCTCTCTCTCTCTCTCTCTCTCTCCTCTTAGAATTGAAGTAGTACGCAACAATGTCATGATCGGTAGGTGGAGGATGACTCTCTGCTCTCGTCGGTGGAGGAGATCGCAACGGCAGTGCACCAATTGCTCGAAAAGATCCAAGAGGAGACCGGGTTCTAACTTCTAATAGGTGGGACTTCATCCAAACAGATATTATTGATGCAGTACAAGCTTATTTCTGTGGCCACAAGTTACCCACCGCCCTCACCTCTTCTTTGATTACTCTTATTCCTAAAGTTGAGAAGCCGAAGAAGTGTTCAGATTTCAAACCGATCAGCCTATCTAACTTTCTGTACAAATTATCTCTAGGGTCATGTCTGATAGACTTGGCACTCTACTGCCATCTCTGATCTCGGAAGAGCAGGGCGCCTTCATTAAGGGGAGAAGTATTGCTGAAAACATCCTCCTTACTAAAGATCTGCTCCAGCACATTGGAAGGAAGTGCAGAGGGGGAAATCTGATCATTAAGTTGGACATGGCCAAAGCGTATGACAGATTGGAGTGGGATTTTCTCTATGCAGTCCTTGATAGGTTCGGGTTTTCCATCCAGACCATCTCCATCATCGAACCACTTCTGTCCAACTGCTGGTTTTCTATTCTTCTTAATGGCAAGACTCATGGTTTTTTCAAATCATCTAGAGGGTTAAGGCAAGGGGACCCAGTGGCAATTGCCCTCTTCATCCTTGCTGAAGAAGCTCTTAGCAGGGGACTCACCAATCTGTTCCAACATAGCAGTGGCAGTTGGTATCAAACCAACGCTCGGTGCCCAGCAGTTTCTCACCTTCTGTTTGCGGATGACACACTCATATTCTCTAATGCTTCAGTGAGACATTTGCAAAGACTTATGACCTTTCTAAAGAATTATGAGGAGGCATCTGGTCAGCTCATTAACAAGCAAAAAAGCTCCTTCTATGTATCCACACATGCCACGGACAACCTTCTTCAAAAAATCAGCAAGACGACTGGGTTTGCTAGAGCTAAATTGTCAATCAAATACCTAGGAGTTTCCATTTATACGGGTCGTCAGAAGCCTGCTCACTTTGCCAATATTATCTCTAGGATAGTCAGCAAATTGCAAGGGTGGAAAACTGAACTTTTATCCACTAGGGGTAGGCTCATTCTAATACAACATGTTCTGTCTCCCTCCCTATCTATACCATGAATGCGCTGCCTATCCCGGCTACCGTTATGAGGGCTTTTCATAGAATCCTTGCAAACTTTTTCTGGGGTTCTTATGAGGGCTCCCCGAAGAGGCACTGGAAGAACTGGAACACCATTGCTCAACCGAAGGACAGTGGGGGCCTCGGCGTTTTAAATCTGCACCACATGCAAATTGCTTTCAGAACAAAGATGTTGTGGAGGGCCTTGTCAACCAACTCCCTCTGGGCCAGATTCTTCAGAGGTAAACACCTTTTCAACTGTCATTACTCTGAAGCCCATTTTCCCTTCATGCTAGATGCAGACAGGAAGTTATGGCAGCATGCGCCTAGCTTATCCACACAAACCACAGAATATTTCTATGGATAACAGCTCTGAAGCTTACTTTTGGTTTGATGTATGGACGGGGAAAACGCCTCTTAAACACTTTATCCCCGAAGATATATGAACTGATATGCCTAAAAAGAATGCACCATTCAGCAAGCATTCAACGACCCGAGGAGTATTCAACTGCAAACTGCTCTCAGGCACTGTCCTAGGCATCTTTTGTCTCAATTTTTGACCATTAACGACACCAAGGATACATGGATTTGGTGTTCTACTCCTGATGGTCAGTTCTCCACGAAATCAGTCCGTTTACTCCTCAAACCAGAAACATCCTAGCAGTGGGCTGTCATGTGGTCTCCTTACATTCCACTCAAGTGGTCCATTTTATTATGGCGGATGGCACTGAATTCAGTCCCAGTGGATGAAACAGTAAAAGACAAAGGTGTGCCCCTCTGCTCTGAGTGTTCCTGCTGTCCTAATTCTCAAGAAGAAAGTGTGCTACACTTGTTTTTCAGAAGTAACATCGCAAATCAGGTGTGGTCAGATCTGTCCCCTCTTCTACAGTTCAGTAATATGGATGTTACCGTTGTGGCTGACGGTGTAACCTCCTTCTTAACATGCTGGGAACCTACAACCGTTGTTGCTGGTCGCCTCATTGGCTGCACCTTCATGGCGGTTCTGTGGGAAATCTGGTGCAGTCAGAACATGGCTAGATTTTAGGTCAAAAAATGTCGGCCAGCACATCCGCCATAGAAGCATGCTCTCTATCCGCGCAATATGTACATCCTTTAACTTTCAGAAAATTCCGCAACCTTGGTTAACTGCACTTCGTCAGAATACAAGTGGGAAGGAGAATTTGAAAGCTAGAAGCCCAAGTATTGTATGATGGCTCACTCCACCGCCGGGGAGATTAAAGCTGAATGTTGATGGCCATTCAAGGTGACTTCGGGTGATGCTCGAGGAGGTGGCATCCTCCGTGATCATGAGGGCAACATGCACTGCGCCTTTGCTAAGGCCTACCATGGATTAAAACCTAGTCTTGCTGCAGAGGCTCTTGCATTTAGGGACGACATTTCCATGTGCTGCAGAACTGGTGCTTCTGAAGCGTTGATTGAGACAGCCTCACTCAACCTCTTACAGATTGTTACAAGGCAGCTTGCTTGCCAATGGGATCTTACTTTCATCTTGCAAGATATTGCTGCCATGACCCAAAACTTTAAGGCAGAAATTATACATGCACCTCGGGAAACAAACAAAGTGGCGGACTGTTTGGCTGCTTTTGCTCTTTCTTGCACCCTTCCTGTCACTTGGGACTCTTGGGCCGATCTCCCCACTGCTATAAAAGAACTCTACCACTTTGATAAGGTAGGGTGTCCTTCCATTAGGCCCTAGCCCGCTTATGTACCTCCTCCCCCCCCCCCCCCCCAATTTCTTCCACCACATATATGGAAAACATGCTCTTAGCCGCCTGGAGAAGGTAGTGGCCCTCTCACTTGTGAGGATGCCCCTGCTTACTCCTTTTGGTTCGACTATATTAAAAAAAAAAAAACTTCTAATAAATTTGACACAGACCTACACCAAGAATGCAAAACATATGGAGAAGATGATGTCCCCGGGGAAGCTGAGACACCGGGAGGGGTGGGATTTGGGGGAACCCTGGTAATTCTGGTTTGAGGGGGAGGCGCTTTTACATGTCCATTTGAAGGACATTTAGGTAATTCTAATTTATCCACCGTCAGTTTCTTTTGAATCTAAAAATAAAGATAAACTACAAATAAATCAGATGTTAAAAAATTAGATTAAAAGACTTAAAATTAAGTGATGAGTCAAAGAATGGATCGCTAATTGATTTCGCCAATATGCAGCTAAGATAATTACTCAAAGGTCAAGAATAGCATCCACGTCGTCCAGAATCCGATGCCGTGAAAACAGGATCTTCTGATTTCGAAGTCCTGCTGCTCCCCGGCGGCGGAGGAAGACCAGGCACGTGCATGGTCAAGTACGAGTCTACGACCGCACCGAACCGCAAAGGCCAACCAGGAGAGAAGAAACGGCCTCCCCGTATCTTTCTGCCCTTCCCCGTAATCCTGTGCATGTGCCGATGCCGCCCCAAAACAGCCTCACCACGTCGCTGCCGGGCAGGCCACCAACGTCTCTCCAGTGACCACACGCCGAGGATCGCTCAGAGGTCACCCATCGCTTTCCGGAAAAGGTTAACCAGATGGCCGGTGACGGTTCTTGAGTTAAGTACTGATCAGAGATCAGAGATATTTGAAATCGCAACTTGCACAACAGTAACAGGCCCTGTTTACGATAAAAACGAACTTTGACTCGAATGCGCACACTTTTGGAATCAATCTTGTAGCATGTAACATTCATCAACTTGGAGGATTTTCTCATCGCAGCATAAAGGGTAAGCGGCCCGCCCTGTTCCACTAAACGTTCCAAGAGCAAGATAACCCAGGCAGCGTTTGAGATGACTTTTTAAAAAATCAAAATCCACAAAAAGTAGATTCCCACCACAATCGTAGGTGCAGCACGATTTTCTGGCAGTTCGCAGCCGCCCCAGAGAATTCTGTGCGTGCTTACAAATTTCTATAAAATTATTTTGTTCGTCAACAACTGCTCACAAAGCACGACATAAAATGGCTCCTCTTCATGGTGCCAAAAAAAAAAAAGAGGCGGTAAGGGCGTAAGAGGCAGTGGATTTTTAGTTACTTAAAAAAAACTTTTAAATCTCAACTCTATATATAACTAGCTCTATACCCGTGCGATGCACGAAAAATTATTAAATTTGAATAAATAATTTTATAAATTTTATTTATTAATATAATAATTTCAATAAAAATTTTTATTCAAAAACATGTAATGCCTTTTATTTTTGTTAGAAATAAAGAGAAAGTATTTGATGAAGAGAGTAAAATGGGAAAGAGTTTTGAATAAAGATGTGAGTTTTTAGAAAAGGTGAGATGTTAATAGAAGGTTTTAATGGGAAAGAAAGAGAGGAGAGAAATTACATTAGCAAGTTTTATATTACAAATACGGCGGGAAAAATTCATCATGGTGCTGCCACGTGGCAGCACCAAGACTGAGAAATATTATATTAGTATAGATTTTTGTTAGAAAAAAGAGAAAGTGTTTTGATGAAGAGAGTAAAATGGGAAAGAGTTTTGAATAAAGATGTGAGTTTTTAGAAAAGGTGAGATGTTTAATAGAAGGTTTTAATGGGAAAGAAAGAGAGGAGAGATAGTACATTAGCAAGTTTTTATATTTACAAATATGGCGGGAAAAAATTCATCCATATTATATTAGTATAGATAGGGACATGGATTGGAGTCAACAAATTATTATTTTTCGCTGTGAGACCTTCATTTAAATTTAAAATAGTCTTCTAAGCAGAGTGAAAAGACTGTCACTTGAAGGAAACTCCTACTTGAAAAAAAAAATTTAAGATTAGTAATTATTACTTTTTGCATATATATTTATCGTCACATTATATTAATTAGCGGGTCCAAGGATGATACTTTTTCTATTATTCGTATGAAAAGATTGTTTTTAACGTTATATCTTCTTTAAAACTTTCGAGTCAAGAGGATGGCCGTCCTCGTGTACATTACTCTGCGCAAGTCCTATCTTTTTCGAAGGATCAATTCCTTCCAACACCCAACGCCGTCCCTCCCCTTTACTTGCTTATCCTGAAGGTTCCCATTTGCCGAGTGCTTCATCGCTTTTGCCATGGCAACTTGTCGGCGAACTACGACCCCTTGGTTATTGAAAAAGGTAAAATATTTAGGGACTGTTTGTGTTTGGTATGGGATTAAAATAAATAGGGATAGAGATAAATTAATTTAAGAATATATTATTTTCATTCTTAATTTATTTTATTTGTTATTTTTAAGATTAAAAAATATAGATAAATTATTTCATCAAAAAAAAGTGGGACGAGTTATCTCTAATTTATTTTTATTTTTTAAAAATATTTTTAAAATATTTAAATCAAATTTATTTTTATTTTTTTTGAAACATCAAATATGGGATGAGATTAACTTATATCTTATCTCCTATTTAATCCCATACGAAACAGTCTTAATAATAAATTATTTTGACACAGTAGAGGACCTCGGTTGGGTCGATCGGTTAGAACTCTTGTTTAAAAATTAAAAGTAAGAGGTCCCGAATTCGATTTTTTGGGGAGGGAAGCTTATCTGATTTACATGCAATCCTCGAGGTGTGTAGATCCGAATTTTTTCGATCAAGTGGGGTAAGGGCAATACGGGTACACAGAAAATATGAGCTATCAAGTCCTGATCTTGGAGTTCACGAACACCAATCTCTGAGCTCACAAAACCACATAGAGTGGAATTTCCTCGTTACCAAAAAAAAAAAAATTCTGACACAACTTTTAACACAATGGGTAAACCGCAACACCATCTCTTTCTTCATAAAGAGTTTACAGTATTTTTTTTTTTTTCTGATAAGTGATGACGACCATGATTTATTGGTTTGTGACAAATTTAGTGTAAAAAAATGTGTTAACAAATCAATTCCCTTTAAAAAGCCACCGTCATCTTTTACGGCGGGACAGATGAGTCTATCTACGATATATCTCAACACATTCTCGTACGTGCCAATTTTATACTTATGTAAATTTTAAATAAAGTTAATTATCAATCACTATTAGAGGAGACCTTAACTGTAGATCCCTGTCAAAAGTATCTACATAAAGAAATTCAAAATTTTTTAAGAATACTAATTTCTGATTCTTATTTTATTGTGATCTGTGTTGACTATTATAAACTAATATTTTCTATCTTCTAACTGATATTTTAAAGTTTTTTAAGTCCTATTTTAACACTTTTCAAGTTGCACTTTAAATCATATCAATAGGTATTTTAAATCTCACATATTTTAACCGATTTATTTTTTCTTAACATGTTTCTTCTTCTATTTTAACTGATTTTTTTTCGTATATTTTAACATACTACAACTACTACTTTAATAGATAATAATTCTTACACTAATAAACTATAAATACTATTTTAATACATTATAATTACTACTTTAACCGATCAAACACTTTAACCGGTTTCCTCTTCTTTTTATTAAGTTTCTCTTTAACATGTTTACTCTTCTACTTTAAGTAGTTTGTTCTTCTAATTTAACTGATTTTTCTCTTACTTTAAAATCTTCAAATTTTAACTTTAAGTTATACCAACAGTGACTTTAAATCTCACATATTTTTAACTCATCATCACACATACTTTAACGACTTTGAACTCTTACTTCAATATTTTCGAACACTTTCTTTAACGTCTTCAGACTTAGACTTTAATTTATGTCAATAGTTATTTTAAATCTCGTACACTTTAACTCGACTATCCCACATACTTTAACAACTTCAAACTCTTATTTTATCATTTTAGAATATAGACTTTAAGTCATGTTAATAGTGACTTCAAATCTCACATATTTTAACTAACCGTCACACATATTTTAACGTCTTCTCTTACTTAACACCTTCAAACTTAGATTTTAAGTCATGTCAATAATTATACTTTAAATCATATCAATAATTACTTTAAATCTTACATACTTTAACTAATTGTCACACATATTTTAACAACTTCGAACTCTTACTTTAACGACTTAGGACTTAGACTTTAAGTCATGCCAAAAATTATACTTTAGATTATATCAACAATTACTTTAAACCTCACATACTTTAACTTACTCTCACATACTTTAACAACTTCGAACTCTTACTTTAATGTCTTAGAACTTAGACTTTAATTAGTATTCTTAAAGTATTAACACAATAGTCATAATATATATATATATGATGACACAAAAGTAAATGGAAGGGTAAATGGGGGAAAAATAGAAGACAAAAATTTTCTTTTCATAGACTGATTGATAAAGTCAACCAAAAAGAAGGATTATTTTGGATACCTTTTTCTGACAGAGATCAGAAATAAGTCCCTCCTCTGATAAAGACATAATCAATCTGCCATAAATTTTATTGAGATGAAGTAAAACTCACAACTTATTATGATATATTTAAGAATAATTAATTAGATATCATTATCAGATATTAGGACTTATTTTTTAGTCCATATCAAAAAAGATAGTATGAGACAATCCAATTTTTCGAGAGACTTATGTTTTAGTCTTACTATTTAATTAAAAAGAGTATTTAATATTGCATCTTTTGCCCCCTCTCTCTCTCTCTGAGCCATTTTTAATTCTTATTTTGCCCTTATCTCCTTTCTCTCTTTCTTATGTATAATTAAGATAAATTTTAAAGTAAAATAGTTCATGCTTTAAAGTGCATGTACATATGTTTTAGAGTAACTATATGCAGCAACTCTGATTTTAAATAAAATAACAATTTAATTATATAAATGTGATAAATAGAATTAAATTAGAATAAGGAGAAAATAATTAGAATTAAATCAAAACTCATTAAGTTAAATTAGGAATGGATTGTACTAATGGTCTAAACTTAATAGAATGGGCCCAAATGTGAAGAGCCCATCATGGGAAGGGAGCTAATTAAGTAAAATTCGTACCTAAAATTTTTAATAATTAGAAAAAGGTTAAGATAACCACTAATTAACCTATAATTATTCAAATGAGGAGTCCTCATCCCATCCTAACCCCTTGGCCACAAAATTGGACCTCTTCCCTATCCTTTTAGGTAGATAATGGCTAGGAAATAAGGTGATAATTATGTAAATTCGGAGTTTGAAGAGGAGAGAAGAGTTTTAAGGTTTTAGACTCTTACACTAGTTTAAAACACCCCTAATTCGTCTCTACCAAGCCTCATTTCATTGCTGGGGCTCTGGAGGACGAGGAGAGAGGGCTAAGGACGAGGAGCAAGGAGAGGAAGGGCTTGGAGCAATTAAGGAGGTTCTCTCTTCTTCTTCGTTATCAACCCTAGGTTTTCTTTACAGCACAAAAAGGTAGGCAATCTCTCAAACTCAATCTAATTAAACCTGACCCTAAATAGATCTTGATCCCCTCTATCAAAGTCCTATGGTTTTCCCAATTTTCGTTGCTCCATGATGAAGTATTAAATGTATCAATCTCTGTCAACTCCATGTACCCGAACCCTCATGTTTGACTTAAATCCATGAATCTACTTGATCTCATGCCACAAAACTTTTATCATAAATATTGCATCATGTTAGGGTTCTAATGATCTTATTTTCCCCAATTTTCACTATGCATTCGTTGCCAATTAATTCGTTTTCCATGACTGTGCATGTTTAGGTCACCGAAAAGTAACCTAATTAAAGCATGCTCTATACATGTCTATTTTCTAATTACTCATGCCCTGTGGTAGATCTACATATCTAGTTTCATTCAAGACCGATTTCATGATTTTTCGTGGTGTATGCGATTTGTTCTGGGTTTTTAAAGTGCACTGTGTCAAGTTTTGATGGCATGGACCAAATCCAAAGGGTCCTGCACCATCTGCGAGAGCTCGGGCCGAGGCTCTAAGAACGCGACGGCCCGATAGGCCGCGTTCTCAACCTCGTCACGACAGAGTGTCACGTCGCATTCTGAATACGACGGGACCCTGCGTCGCGACCTGCTCGGCAGGTCGGCCCGACCTAAACGCATCACCCCGACCTGCGGTGACGCGCATATGCATCGTCGCGTCGGCGTCTCGACTGGCACCTGAACGCGTCGGACCCGTCCCGATCTGAACACGTCGGTTAGGTCCGTCGTGACCTATCCAATCAACGCGTCGGCTACCCCTGTCGCGAACTGAATGCGACAGCAGTCGACGTCGCGATCTGACTGTGACGGCCAGAACCTGAAATTATTTATATAACCCTGCTATTTATGCCATTTAAATCCTGTTTAGCCTTAATTAAGTACTGTCATGAATAATTTCAACCTGTTAACTATTAATGAGTAATATTTACATGAAAGTAATAAGTTTAAAAGACCATGTGCACAATCTTTCATGCTCTCTTAATTCAATTACACTTGCACCCACTAAACATTTATGTTTGCCATGAGATCTTATTAAATTACTCAATAATATATATGGTAATTAAGTGTAATTATTCACTTAAATTTCTTATTATTTATAAAACACTTGTCTTCTTAATTTCTATACCGCTACCATTTCTCTCGGCCTGCAAACACTCGAGGCATGATGAACACTTGTTTTATACACACTCTCTCTTGGCATGGACCACCTCTCCGTTGGGAATACTCCTGACTGGACCAGAGACTTCTTGTCAAGGCCTCCATAAGTCTCCTTGACTTTGGCGCACGTCCATTGTTGACGAGCTGGTTGTACCCTTAAAACCGCTACCCCTTAGGGATCGGCATGATCCTAACGGCCTTAGTGTGTTCCTTCTTACCTTGTGATCACGCCGGACCATTTAGCCTGTGTTCATAGCATGGTTAGTGGACGGTGGTGACTTCTACCAGACTACTGGCACACAACTGTGTGCTGTGCAACTGTGACTATCGTTGTATATCTTGATTTTACGATTACGTCCCTGTCTCATCTACTATCCTTGTACTCTCATCTGTTCACTTTCTCTCTACACTCTCGTCTATTTCGTCTACTACTCTCATCTATTCTTGGTACTCTATTTGGCCATCTATATGATTGTCTAAGATAAGATATATGACTATGCCAGTGCAATGGGGCCCGATCTGGTCCTGGGAAGAGCGCCCGAAAAGTGCCATTTGCGCATGAGAGTTATAATGATCAGGATGTTGGCATACATCCAGTGCCATTATACAATCAAGATTTAATCTATGACAATCAAAGTGCAATCTATCCAAGTGAGTGCAACCTTACGTGCTATGTCATTACATGGCCTTTTCATTATCATTACTTGTTGTGCTATTTTTCATGTACAAGTGTTATCGTTCTCTTGCTATCATTACTTCGCTCGACGTGACTATACTCTCTAGTTACTCTGCCTTTAAGACGTTAATCATTTAAACCATGTTTGTTTACATGAGATATTAAGTCCTACTGAACGTTATTCGTTCATCCTACGTTATTATTTCATATGTTTCAGGTGAGTCAGATGGAGATTACCACACTCACGAGGAAGGGAACGAGGATGATGTTCAGGAGTGACCCGTTCAGCAACCACTACTTAGTAGTTAGTTAGTTTAGTTATGAGTCAGACATTAGTTAGTCGCTATATATGTTATAGTTTAGATTTACATAAAGTACTCTGGGTCCTAGTTTTGTCTCTGATTAGTGAATGTAATAGTTAGTTGATAAATTATTAATGAAGTTGGAGTTTATTGGTATTATTCCAATTGTGCAATGATTTGATGTTTATTTAATCGCTTGATACTATTTAATAACTGTAATTCCACTCCGATATTCTGCGTCGGGGCGTTACACTATATATATGATTTAAAGAATAACACTACATCATTTAAAGTATTTTCTATTTCTTTGAAATAATATATACTTTGAAACAAAATATTTTAAAGTAAAAATTTATGTATTATAAAGTAAAATTTTAGATGTTTTAAAGCAACTATTACTTTACTTAACATTACTTTAAGACAAATTAGTCTTTACTTTAAAATTTAATGACATTTAGGCCTACGGTCGATCACCACCACCACCACCGATCATTAGTCAATCATCGCCACCGCTGCTAGTCGCTATGAGCCGATAATCACCATTGACCGGCCGCCACCGTCGGCCAACTGTTCACCACTATCGACCACTAGCCCCCAATCGTTGCCATTGTCATTGACTGACTGTCTGTCACCATCAACTGTCATTGTCTATCAATTTTTGTTGACCAACAACTAACCATCGACTAACGGCCACCACCAATCACCATCTTCCACCAGCCACCGTTGGCTGGCAATCAATGCCAACTATTGAGTATTTACTTAACGTTAAGTGAGCAATTACTTTAACTCAGTAGAATAATTATTTATATCCTTCAATCATTTACTTTAATTATGTAGAACAATTACTTAACTCACTAAAACATTTAATTTAATGTTAAACATCACTTAACTTTAACGTTAAGTGAATAGTGAATGTAAATTTTAAGTCAATAGAATATTTATTTTAACACAGTACAATAATTATTTTATATCTTTCGAATATTTACTTTAACTAAGTAAAATAATTACTTTAATGTTAAACATCTCTCCTTTAACGATAAGTGAACCATGAACATGAACTTTGAGTTAATGAAATAGTTGCTTTAACTCAGTACAACAATCATTTTATATCCTTTGAACATTTACTTTAACTTAGCAAAACAATTATTTTAACGTTAAACATCTCTTCTTTCTTGTTAAGTGAACGATGAACATGAACTTTAAGTTAATGGAACATTTATTTTAACTTAGTAGAATAGTTATTTTATATGATTCGATCATTTACTTTAACTCACTTGAATATTTACGTTAATGTTATCACTTTTTTAACATTAAATGAACAGGGAACATGAACTTTAAGTCAATAGAACATTTACTTTAACTCAGTACAATAGTCATTTTATATCCTTCAAATATTTATTTTAACTCACATAAATATTTATTTTAATATTTCAATATAACTAGTAATCGTTACATCAATTACTGGTAATCGATGCACATATACCTGACAATCGATACACTGATTCATTGTTGTTGTCGGCCAACTGCTCATCGTCATTGATCACTAGCCATTTGTCGCCTCCACACCAACTGCCAGCACCCGCTAGTCCATTGCCAACAATCGCCAGTCCACTGCCAACAACCAACCATTGATTGTCGACAACCTATTACTTATCGTTGTCGCCATCAACCATCATCGTCGACCGTCCACCCAGTGCTGCCTCCAACTTACAGTAATGCTAATGTAATGATTAAGGTAAATGTTAATTAATTTTAAAGTAAATATTTAAGTGTCATAAAAACTCTTTTATTGTAAGACCGGTGAACATTTACTTTAAAAAAAATAAACTTTTACTTTAAGATATGTATTCTTTTACTTTAATATCATATGTGTTCAAATGTTCTCTTATGCTTTAAACTATATATTGTTTTACATTAAATTATATGTTTATTATTTTAAATCATATACTCTTTTATTTTAAACTTTGTACTCTTTTATTTTAATATTATATCTATTTTACTTTAAAATGATATATAAATAAAATGAGAGAAAAAGAAGACGAAACTAAGTGTTGAGTGGAGAAGGTAAAATAGGAAATAAAAAAAAGTTGATAGAAAATATTAATAAGAAATTAAAATATAAATTCCACACTTTTTTTTTCTAACGGAGACTTGAAAATAAATTTTAATGTCTGATAAAAACTCTTAATTAATTATTTTTATTATTTACGAGTCACCCCTCAGATGTTGAGAGGATAAAAATTATACATGTCAAAAAGAGAGAGAGGATAGAAATTATATTCACCCACTTTTATAATCATCCGAAATATGTCTCAACAAGATGGAAGCCCCGCCGAAAGATATTACCTCCCGGCATCACCTAACGCCTCCCGCTGCACCAGGCACCTAATCGCCGCCACCCACCGAGCCCACCTGTTCGTGCTTGAATAGGGGTGTTCACTGTTCAGTTCAAATCGAAAAACCAAACAGAATCAGGTGATTCGGTTTGATTTAGTTCGGTTTGAATATGAAAAAAAAAAATTGATTTGGTTCCAAATCAAATTGAAAAGAAAAATTCGGTTTACTTCACTTTCTAAGCTCTATAAACCAAATCAAATCGAATTACAATAATAAATTTAATTTGCATATATCTATCAAGTTTATTCAATATATTTACGTAAAATATATATTATGGAAGATAATATAGTCATCAATATTTAATACTTCATTTCAAATATTATTAATAGTGATTTATTAGAGAAATAAATGATTAAAATCTTATTTAAGATTAAAAAAAATCTAAAGACTCATTTATTTTCAAGTTAAACCGAATCAAATCGTGATTTGATTTAGTTTTATGAGACTTAGATTTGATTTGGTTTAGGTTGAATTTGAATTTGATTTAATTTGATTTTTAAAAATCTTCTTAAAAACTAGATCAAATCAAATTATGAACAGCCCTGCACCTGTAGCAGACCCGTCTGCAGCACAAACGCGTCTCCCACCGTCCGCTGCTTTGTGGGGTCGGAGGGGGGCGCAAAGGGTTCTCGTATGGTGGTTTTAAAGAGCACAGTGAAACCAGCGGGCCAGGGAGACCGGCCGGTTTGATCCGACCTACATGTTTCCGCCTGCCGTCAGTCACCACTACACCCTACGTAACTCTAGGGTTAAGGTGAAGCCATCATGGCCAGCCATTGCTACACTAGAAGCGGCAGCGAAAAGATTTGATTATCCCGTAGTTGCTGTGGTGACGTCCATTGCTACACTAGAAGCGGCAGCGAAAAGATTTGATTATCCCGTAGTTGCTGTGGTGACGTGGGTTGCTTTGGATTGAGATTTGAGAAATACTCATGTTTTGGTGTGGATTAAAGTAGACACATATAATTTCTAAGGTTTAAAAAAATAGGGATGAAAAAATATATTAAATATGTGCTATAATTTTATTATGTGTGTTAACTCTAATACATATCTTTTAATACGTATTAAATAGTTTTGTGAGATTTGTGAATTGACATGGGGATGGGCAAAAAGAGCTCGATCTCATTGGGTAATCTGGTGGAGACGGTACCCGAAAAAGAGCGGTGCCCACATGGCCTCACCTTACCATATGCCACCCTTATTTTAGGGCGTGGAGCCACCCCATTCCCTTGCATGGTGGGCTGTGGAATCTCCTGTATTAAAAACCTTGCCTTCCATGCCTTGCGCACTTACGTCCGGTGCTATCCCTATTTATTTTATTTGAATATATTCTGCTGACTGGCCTAGGTGAGTGTTCAAACACTTGGAGATGCCTCTCTGTGTTGGGCTTCCTCTATAAATGCTCGCGTTCCTAGGCAATATCGCCATATACTGCTGCCTGTGTTCGTAGGAGGCAAGAGAGAATGGGAGGAGGAGAGGCGGCGGCGGAAGAGACGCAGGTGACGGCACAAGAGAAGGAAACGAACGTGAGCCTGAAGGATCTGTCGAAGAAGCTCGATGAGTTTGCCAAGGCAAGAGATTGGGAGCCATACCACAGCCCGAGGAATCTGCTTCTTGCCATGGTAATTAAAAGTTTATATGGCTTCTTCATTACCTTCGAATCTATCTCCCTTGCCAACCCTTTCTTCTCTTCTCTTCTCTTCTCTTCCACTGGGTGATCATCTGTTACCTGTGCATTGTTAGATCAGACATCAAGAGAAACTTCAACTTTAGGGATAGTGGTTATGTCTGTCAGATTTCTGATGTCTGCATGCACAGGGCGAAGAGACTGATCTCTCTTCTCCCTTGTCTCCATCTAACAAAATTAAGCATGTTTAACGGTGTGTCAGGCACAGCTTCAGATATCTTTATATGTTTATATATAGCCCTAGTTGTAATCATTCTAGGACGACAATGGTAGACCATGAAAGCTATTTTAGTTTTTGGCTTCCGATTAGCAGTTCTAAATATCCACGAATAAAAAGGTGAAATTTCAAGGACAGATTTATCAATATTACTACACAAAGATATCTAAAAGTTAGGTAGCTATCCTCTCATCCAATAATTTTTACCATATTCAATGTAAAGAGGAACGGTCAAAGGTGCTTCATCAAAGAGTGCTGCTTGACACACCCCAAGTGAATAATACTCTTTCTATTTCCTAATTTCATGATGGCAACATTGATTGTATGCACTGGTACACTAGATACCCATCGATCTCAATAGCAAGAAATGGGGCAGTGATGCTCGAGAAGCATCGAGGGGCGTTCTCAGTTATGCATCAAGTTCTTCTCATTAATTAACAGAGAGTTTGTCAGACGCAATAGAAGTTAAGCAGAAGGAAATTTATGATCAAATAAATAAGCAAGTCACTGACTACCCTCATGGTATTGTGGCTTAACATGCGTGCGGAGAAATGGTTTCTTGTAGCTAGCTAGATAGAGAGAGTCCCACATAGTTGCAGCGGGCCATGCACTAAACTAGAATCCAGCCGATACATTCAACAGGCCAACTCAATCCACAGTGGTTTGTAAAAGTTGCCCACTTAATCTGCTTCGTCGGCACAAGTCCATGGAACCGCACAGGGTTGCGTTATCCTCTCTGAGCACATTAGGCATCTACACTATGACCTGCTGCACTGGCATCTGATCTGGTATATATCCTTCACAAGCATGGTTCACTGTGATGGCAGGATTCATACCATTTCTTTAAGCAAGAAAAACGCAATGACACCTATTCAAAGATTCTTCTTTTTGGGCCCCAGTGCACACATCTGCAATCGTTAATAACCCCAAGAACCTTAAAAGCACTGTGCAAAAAGTTGCTAAACTGTTGGGAACATTTGAAATCCCATCATGAACAGGGTACTAGGGTTGCCTACTCCACAAGGAAGATAACCAATTAATAACCATGTCCAGTCGTGTGCTGGGTAGTGAGTCCTAGACATTTAGGTAGTGCTCATTTTCATCTTGGAATCTGACTTGAGATGTGACAACTGTAAGAATGGCTGGAAAAATACAAGAGATTGAGAAGAACCTCTTCTGGGTCATCAGAAGTATATTCTTTCTGCGGTTCCTTTTCTTCTTTCTCGAGTGTGATCCGATGTGAAGATGGCAATACTGAGATGTTGATGCCGAGGACAGTGATATCGGAACAATTGGAACTCAAAACAAAGTCAATGAAGAAACCTCATTAGTTTCTCTGTTTTCAGGGTCTCTCATCAACATGATCATATTTTGTGCAAGCATATGTAGATTTGTGTCTCAATGACCACAGAGATGGTGTGTTCTCCTGTCTACTTCTAGTGTCGTTGCAGCCACAGGCATTGGACACAATACTTTGGGCAGGAGTTTTATGGTGCCACTGTTTTTTCTCATCATTTCTCTCTGCATGTCAGATAATGGAAATTATGAAACTTGAGTTCAATGCTTCTCATATTTCAACTATCCAACATAAGATCGGACAGCCGGGAAAAAGATGGCAAAGAAATAGGAAAAAAGAGTGGCAAGTGGCATCACAGTGTGTTTTTCCTGTGTCTTTGGGAATCATAGCATTGTCATCATCTTGAGCCTTATCCCATTAATCCAGCTTCCACTAAGAAGAATCAAAGATGGAGAAAACGGTCCTAATTTAACTCAAATCTTTTCTTGCAAGAGCACCAGTATCGAAATGCATACTACTGTTTCACAGGATAAAAAACAATATGGCAGTGGTACTCAGCAGTATGCGGCACTGTTTTCTTATTCCTTGATGCTTGCTTGATAAAATCAGTAGATTGCCTGACTCGTTATCTGAACTGCAGGTTGGTGAAGTGGGTGAGCTCTCGGAGATCTTCCAGTGGAGGGGTGAGGTTGCCAAGGGCCTGCCAAACTGGGAGGAATCTGACAAAGAGCATCTAGGAGAGGAGCTGTCTGATGTCCTGCTATATCTTATAAGGCTGTCAGATGTGTGTGGCATTGATCTCGGAGAAGCCGCAACCAAGAAAATTGTTAAGAACGCCATAAAATACCCTGCTCCCAAGCTCGTATAGGCGTTTTTGCCTCTGGGTTTTGCATGCACCATATGGTTGTTCTCTGTTTCCCCCGGATGCTCTTACAGATCAATAATAAAACATGAAGATTTGGGAAACTTGCCTGAGCCGCCAAAGAAAGCAACTTTATTCAACCCTGCAAAGAAAGATGTTCTCTTTGTAACTTTCTGCTAATACCGTTCCTTCTTTCCGGTGTCAAAACTTTTTTCAAGTGTTCGGTCGAGAGGGTCGATTTTAGAAGTCCGTGTTGGGAAAATCGTAGATTCTTTTTACTACATGAGTAATTTAGATTGTGGAAGTAGAAGATTATCCTGAGATCAGCTGATGACCACTTTTCCGTTTGCAATTCCAAATGCAACCCAAATCAGAAATGTTTATGATAATCTGATTGTTGATCTTGAGCTCCTTCACCCAGGTTCTGAAGGGGCTTTCCACTTGGGTGAGAAAGGTAGAAAGAATGAAAGTGACCCATGAAGAACTATGGTTCCTTTTTTGATAGTTAATGTGAGGAGGGCATTTGAACTTAGGTCATTAACATATATGTGGGGAGATCTGGAGCCACCTATGACCAGCTTAAGAAGTGGTGTCCACACGGTACAAGCTTAAACCTGCTTAAGCTTCACGGGTCTACTTTCCAGAGTAAAGTCCTTTAAAATACATCTCGAGTATACTTCTTGGTCTAACTTAGAGAAATCAAGTCTTTAGGACTGGACAGACCGAACCTTCGACAGGACAAAGGTTTTAAAACTTCAAACAAACAAGAGCCTTTAGCTTCTAATATTCTTCTAACCACCTATCCATAATGATTATAATGGACCTTTTGTAACGACGATTTGTGATACGAAGAGTATGTTAAGACAATGTCTAGCGCCACTTTGGTAATGGGTTAACTCAGAGTTAACTCTATTTAACTCAGAGTTAACTCAAAAGTACTTTGAAAAGGTTACAAAGTTAACTCAAGTGAGTTAAACTAAAAGTAGATTAAAAGTGAGTTAATTCACCATTTTTCAACCCACCTCTAGAGGTGGACTAGAGTTAACACAAGTGAGTTAACTATTTTTTGCTCTCACAGTACAAACATTAATTGCTACTTTTCTTTTTCCAAGATAAGTTAACTCACTTTTTCTTACCAAAATGTATTTGAGAAAAATAAGTTAACTCACCATAGTCAAAATGCTAACTCCATTGTTACCAAAGCAAAAGGTGGGTTACACATGTGTAACTTTGATTATGGGTTGAAGTTATCTTAACTCCAACTCATTATCAAAGTGGCGAACAACATCCGCTGTAGTGCGCAGATATTGGGGACGTAAGAGATATATTACTCCCTTAGTGTATATACTCCAACCTCATGTCCCACATTTATTGGATTAGTCATTCTCGCCTGATAGTTTCAAAACATCGACTTTATGAAAAGGGCATCTTTCTATTAATAAGGTATATCATGGGTAGGGGTGTTCATTTTTGGGTTGGACCAAGAAATGGAACCGAATCGAAATTTTTAGTTCAGTTCAAAATACTAGAATTTGGGTGAATGACCTAAATCAAATCAGATTGACTTTAAATAATTCGATTCAATTTAGAAACCAATTTGAATTATGTGAACTAAATAAATTGGATCAGTTTTAGTGGTTTTTTTTTATTTTCACTGGTTTTTGTAGGATTTTTTAGTGATTTTTATACTCATATTTTCTACTAATGGATGGCAATGTTTAACTATCTTTTACTATTTATCTCACTGATTTTTATTTTCATTATTTTCTCATTGATTTTTATTTCCAATATTTTTCTCACTGATTTTTATTTTCATTATTTTTCTCACTAACTTATATATAGTGTTCTTTCGTAAACAATTATCTTTAGTTGTCTTATTATTTTTTTCTATGTTATACTAGGAGCTCTTTGTTGGTTGTCAAGTAATTAGATAAAGATAATATTTATTATTTATTTACTATTCTAGATGAATTTGAGTTGTAAGATAGTATTTTTTCACAGTTTATTAGGATATATAAGTTTTTTTAAAACTTTCAAGTGGTACATTAGTTCTGTTTGTTATTGATATTATACAAGCTTTAATGGTATGTATTTTAAATGTTAAAGAAAAGTCATTTTTACTTTAATTAAAAAGTCCAAACTATGAATTAAATAGAATCAAACTAAATTAATACAGTTTAATTCGATTTGATTCGATTCATATTGAAAATTAATCATAAATCAAATCAAACTGGACTATGTTCAACGTTAATTAATGAAGGGAATAAGATGAAGATTGTCTTATCCTTTGAGGGTACTTATGCCTTGTGTTCTTTACCTCCATGTAAACAAGAAGTTGATCTTTGTAGTCTGCTATAAATTGACTCCAATGTTTAATTGGCAAAACATCACAATAATAGTTAACCCTAAATCTTATTACTTAACATGGAACTAAGATTCATCTTTACCGGTCAAAAGTGACCTTAAATAATTCAGTACCAAAATTATGAATTCTCATAATTATGTCTAATGACCCTTTCATCGGGTGTCTTAATTTTTAAACATGAATATTTTTTGTACATATATTCAATGAAAAGTATGGTATTGTATATTCACATTGAGAAAGACTTGCATTAACCCATCTTATAATGTTCGCCCCTTATATATCTAGACACAAAGTAGAATGAATCTTACAGCTATCAATTCGTTGTGGATCTCTCTCTTATATCTAGGGGCATATGGCTAGGGTGGGCAACAAATCTATTCATATTAATTTATGTATGTATATATATTTGACTTTTATGAATTATTAAAAATATTGAATACATTCAAATAGTTGTTGATATTACCTCTGTCATTCCTTTTGAGATGACAAGCCTACTCTTAAATTAAATTTGATAGAGGCACGATAAGATCATCTCGTAAAGATATTTTTATCCTTTATATATTTAATAATTTTTTAAGGTCTATATATAAGTATCGAAAGTATCCAATCTTAGTATTTGAAAATATTGAAAAGTTTTTTTTAATTCATAAATATGAGAAGTGTATATATGAAAAGAGAGAATTTTCTATCCATCCCCCGTCTGGTGCCAACTCTAGGCACAAGTTAAGTGGGTCCAATAATATTTCAATAGTAATACGGTCCATCAACTTATGTTTGAGGGAGATGCGAAGACAGATTATAACCCTTTGCATATAAAAATTTGTTAGTTAATGAAAATATACATATGAAAGATAAATTTTTAAAAATCACACAAGACATGTATCCATCACCTTCCATCAGATGGTTAATCGTACTCCATACAAATGCACCCTCTAAGATCTGATCTGACGTCAAAGATTCTTCGGAATAAAAATTTCTCTATGAAATGTGGTTTTATTATATTCCATACGCCTAGTTATGCGAAATTTACGGTTCCCCGAGCTCGTCCGCCGCCTCCTCTCACCCTTTTCCATTTGCCGCTCCTGTTGCTGGATACTACTCCTCCTCCCCACTGCTTCTATTACTGCTATAAATAAGAGGAAGCACGGTCGCCCGGTGGACCTTTACGACGTTCCTTCCTGCTGCGTCTGCTCGCGTGCTCCACCATCTCCTCTCTGATCAGATCGGGATCACCAGGGGGTAGGATTTCTCTTCCACAGGCCTTCCCATGGATCATAGCAGTGTGTGTAGATCGTCTCGCTGTTCATAGCTGCGGCGCCGGGAGGTGTCCCCATCTGTGGGATCTGAATTGGGAGGGGAAGGAAGTTTGAGGATTGCTAGCCCGTAGGTAGATCAGGGCAGAATTAGCTAAGAACAACGCTAGTCATTTTTTTTCTCTTAGGATTTTTGTCTTCCGGGTGCTAAAGATCATGAAATCGGGAGATCGGTGAGGGAAGGCCGGGGTGTCGGATGGTTCTTTCTTTCTATTTAATGCTTTTCCTCTTCTTTTTTCCCCTCTTGTTTGTTAACTGATTTGTGTAAAGCCTGCTGCATTTCGTTTCGATATCGTTTTGTGCGTTCTCTGCTGCGTGTACTCGATATATTGGAATGATATTTTTTTCATAAGTATATATTTTGGAATGGTAGGATCCAACAATTTGTGATGGCAGGTACAAGGATCTCTGTCTGGATGGAAGGCACTACTGTGTTCACACCCTCTTTGGAGGGAATGAAGCTTGTCAAATCGGAGAATGGCGAAATGCTGACCAAGCCTTTCCTGGACGTGTGCAAGCTCATCCTTCCCGTTCTAGGTAACGCTCTGTTGGATCTCCGATCATTTTCCGCTCATCAACTTCTCACTCTATCGGATTTACCACAGTTCTGACAAGTGATGCTAACTCATCTATGAAGTTTGACACGTTTCTGTGAGAAGTATGCTGCTTCACTTGAGCTAAGGTCTGAAGATTCTCAAGGACTTGCGACTCGCACAATTCAAGTGTTCATTTGGTTACGTGACTCCTGAAGGTGCACAGTGGATTGCAGGTTGTTTATCCTTATGATAAATGCGTTAGAAATAACAAAGCAAGGATCTCGGCTGTAAGTTGCCACACCCACATTAGAGGCCTAGAGATGCATTGGAACTTTGGAACTTCTTTTGCCAAGAAAACCTTTTTGGTCAGCACCTCCAGCGAACTACAGTTGGAAGCTGCTTCCAGGACGATTCAATCTTCACGGCATTTGCTGGAGACAATTACAAATAGAAAATAGTGTGTACATCAAAAGTTTAAGCATATGCCAGAGAGCAGCTAAGCTGTCATAATTGAAAATTCACTCTCCTATTTAAGATTGAACTGATGGATACCAAAAAAGTTAGTGATGCAAGACGTTCCATGTACACTTGAGTGCTTAGAAACTATGAGTTGCCTAACCTGATCCAATCGGTCAACTTTAAGTCAGCTTGCTCAAACTTTCAGTTGATTAACCTAAACTTTTCATTTCATCTAGGTATTGTCCGGTTACAAGATGATGGTCAAAGACAGCAATGTTTGATGGCTTTTATTAGATAGTTTCTGGTAAGTAATGGAGTATGCTTTGTGTTTCAAGCTTCTCACCAAGCAGACTACAATGGAATTGGTTCGTTCATATAGAAATACTTAACACTGTTCCAAATCATAGAGGGGGGATCCAGAACTTGACCAAGTAGTAGTGTTTCTTGTGAAGCACAAGGGCACACA
Source organism: Colocasia esculenta (assembly GCA_014218235.1). NCBI lineage: Eukaryota > Viridiplantae > Streptophyta > Magnoliopsida > Alismatales > Araceae > Colocasia > Colocasia esculenta. Next base: position 94,553,354 of record CM024759.1, on the reverse strand, counting down.
ATGTGAATTGCAGTTGAACGATTTTTTTTAGAAGTGGGTGGCACCACCAATTTTATCACAAATAGAGGTAGTACAACCGCTGAGGGATTTGCAACTGGATAACCAAGTTCATATGGAGGATGGGATAGTATTAAATGAGTATGCAAAGTGAGCTCTCTTAGCCATATTTTGTCCAACTCTAGCATCCATGCTTTTGTATGACGTAGACCAAGTATGCACTGGAATTTGCAACTCTTGTCTGGAGGTGAGTACTCACTCTTTAGGCAAAGGTGGCCGAGTGGCAACAAGGATAAATGTAGGATTAGGATGCAGATTCCATGGATCAGTTATGCCCTGTCTGAGAAGAATCTTAGGCCTTTAGTTAGAGGTTCTGAAATTGCATGGCAGTCCCTGTTAGATCAAAACTTCATGTTACTTCCGTTATCTTAAAACAACAATGTGCATGAGCAGTTCATTAAGGAACAGTGAAACTGGATGAGGATGGAGCATTTTAGTCCTTTGCCCCTTAATAATGTATTTTCTTTCCATGGATCAGCCAGGAACAGATTACCCCCGGAATGGAATGAGTCCCACAGTCCTGATCATGTCAAAATCATCCATTTGTTAAAAGATATGAAACGCCTCAGTTCACCTGAATTTGTTTGGTCCTAGTGAGACCATTGCAGACTTGCAGTAAGCCATTAGGAGGTGATGGACACTTCCAGCTGCCAGCATTATTACCCAGCTCAGAAATAAATCTCGTTTGCACAGTTAATTTTGATCCTCGTGCAGGTTTCTTTGTTCATCGTACTAAAGGCATACTATTAAAATTGTTGTCCCTGACTGCAGTCATAGGCTCATAGCCCAGTGAAAAATCCTGATGGTCAGATGCTGAATTTGTTTCAGCAGAAATTAAGTATTTGCAGAACAAAAGGTATAAATGATCCTGATGGTAGTCCACTGGCTTTGTTGAACCTCTTGCGATTCAGGATGAAAAGATGACAATGTACAAACTGCTAGCCACATGGAACACATTTGTAATGTTTTTGTAGGGTATAGTTCTCTTCATGAAGGATTTTGTTATCCTTCCGCACAAAATTCATCTTGGCTTATTATCTTCAGTCAGTCATATTCACACACTACATGAATGAATATACTTTGCATTTCGGCTCAGAAAACCTTTCAGGGGTGTCTATCAACATACTGGTCATTGCATATCCTGAGGTCAGTGATTCATGCAATCAGATTCCCTTCCCCATCTTTACATGTGAAACTTTTTTTCATCATCATTCAATCTTCCAATGTATGTGATGTTTCTGCATAAAAATTTTCCTTGGATTGGTTGCCTCTTGCATTTCATTGTTGTAGCAGATCCTTTTCCTCTTTATTGTCATCCTTTGCATCATTTAATAAGAAATGGAACACTAGAACTTGGCTTCAATCTACTGACATTTATGATGTCTTTACAGATAAGTTCGGGGCTGCCATGGCCCTTGTAAAATCTGACATCGGGGGTAACATCACGGTATGAGGTCTTCACACTTTTTCCCATCCTTCAAAATGTTTCTCATGTGGATCATCTATCATAATCTAAGAAAAAAAAATGGAGAACAAATCTCAATGTTACAATGATCTCCTGGTTGTAGAAGAGTAGAGATTAATAATGTGCACCTTTTTCTCCATGGATGATGTATAAACTTTATTGGTTCTGCTTCATGAAAGAATTTATTTTTTGGTCTCCTTTATAGAGATTGGAAACAAAGTATTCTACAAATCCTACAAAATACAATCTGCTTTATAGCATGGTCCAAGAAGAAGTTGGAGCTAAAACAGCTAAAGGTTCGTCAAGTTGTACCAATGGGCTTCTTTGGTTAACCAGGTATATCATATCCACAATATACCTTCTAAAAGAACAATATTTAGGTCATTCCCATGCACCTGCGCTTCCATTTCTTTTGCACAACCAATTTATTCCGCATGAAATTCTGATATATATTTTTCTTGTACTCCGTATTGCCTGAGTTTTGCGAACTTCATAATGTGTATTGTGATCAATTGCCCATTTATTCAGGGCCATGGACTTCTTGGTCGAGCTGTTCCGCAACCTGCTTGAGCATGCAGATTGGACCATGTCACAGGCTTGTCTAGATTCTTACGGCAAAACTCTAAAGAAATGGCACGGATGGCTTGCTAGCTCCAGCTTTAGTGTAAATGTCTCCTAACTTTGAACTTCGTCCTTGCAATTCACGAAATAAACACAGTAGACATTCTCGACATTCCCCAAATATTTAGTTAATTCACTTTTCTTTTTCTCCATATTTTGAGGTCTCAAATTCCTCAAATGACTAAATGTTTCTTTACTGCAATGTCCTAAACCGTGCTCAAGCCCTTAAGACTTTTTGTTATCAGTGTATGGTTTTGCACCATCCGTTTCCACATATTAGTTTAACACATGTTCATTCCCTACCCCTTTAAAAGTTTTCTACACTTGTCAGTCCCGTGCCAAGATATTAATAAACGGTCAGCTTTCTTCCTCCTATTTCAGTGGACAAAATGGCACTGGATACATGTAAACCGGTATTAAAAGTCCATGATGCTAAACATTGTTATGTTAATGCGTGATGCGTGTTTATTAAGCTTTGGTGTGTGGTGGTTTCTAGAGAATTGAGTGGAAACATTATGATTGAATAGAGAAAATGCAAAGAGTGGGGCAAAACTGGATGGCACCTGAATGCTCCTGTTTCCTTCATTTGCTCGCAATTAGATTACTTATCAATTATCATCTTCTGGACCACCACAGATAGCCATGAAGCTTGCACCAGATAGGAAGAAATTCATGGACGTGATTGGTGGATCAGGGAACATCAATGAAGATATTGAGGAGTTCTGCACTTCTTTTTCTCCTCATCTTGAAGAGAACCACAAGTTTTTGGTAAGAGAATGCTTTTTTTACAAAATACCTCTTTTTTTCTGGAACGGATTCATAAAATACTTAAACTGAACGGACAACTGTTGACTTTTTTTGGAATTGCTCTTTCTGCCCGCAGGCTGGCGTTGGCCTGGACGACCTAAGAGCTTCCTGAGCTAGAAATCACATCACATCTCCCTTCTCTATACCTTCAGGCTTCAACTATTCAGTATATGGCTTTAGTGTTGGACCGTCCAAAAACAAATATTTAAGTATGAAGTGTAATCACGACCGCGATTTAGGTTGTGGACCTTAACACTTATTAATCCAAGTTGTTATCATGATTTGCACTCTTTCGTTGCTGCGGCTGCTGTCATTATTTGTTGGCTAAGCTTGAGGCATTTCTTTCTCGGGAATGCGTTGCTTACTCTGCCAGCTTTGATCAAAATGACTTTTTTTTTATCTAGCTCAGAAAATTATGGACAAAAATAGTTCAGAATCAGTATTTGAACCAAACTTAGTTCTCACACTAGCACTGAAAGGTCATCAAGTCGCACAACTAGTTCCGACGCTGCAAGACCTTCTGAGCAGAGTCTGATGGCTAAGTTAATCTTGGAGTTTGCTAAGGTAGCATTTCACCCAGGCCGCGAGCTTCGCTCTCCCATCGCTTATGCACCCGACAAGGGTAAGATATGACAAAGATCATATGTTTAAACAAGACTGCACAATTATCATCGCCAGGAACACGTTCACATCTTGACGCCTAGGACACGAAATGCTTGAACTACCCCACGGAAGCATCGAAAACACCCTAAGAGAAGAAAATTTTGAGCACATACAACGGTGACCTTTAAAAGACTACTTCCCTGATTAAAGAGCTAAATGGCATTACAGGATATTCCGACTACAATGCAACATCCCTAATCGCGGTTAACAACAAAACAGATGAGCGCGTGATTGCCGTACAATAAAAGAAAAACAAACGCCATTACATTTCTTGAAATGGCGAATGCCATTCTGGATTTAACAAGGATGTAGAGCAAGAAACCTTCCTCCCACAACCCTTCAAACATGATGAAGCTTAATGCACGCCATCGCAAAATTAATTCTACTCTTTCAATAACCAGGTGGGCGGTGACAATATATGGGACTACAAAATTGGTTGTCTGAAAGAATGATGTGAACTTAGCAGCTAATTTTTCAATCAACCTGCTACTCCTCTCCCGTTAGAGAGAAGTAGCTGCTAATCACTTTTACAAGACCCTTTCCTTGGTTCTAATCCAGCACCCAGACACGGGTACACAGCTGGTTCTCGACATCTTCAAAGGGAAGAAATCCTATGAGCTAATGACTGTCACCCTAACATTTTCCCCGGTGGGCTTTTTTACTACCATCCCTCCAGAAACTCCAAAATTCTCAAACTTCCAAATGTAGACCATGGGATCTAGGGCAGCCTTTTGCACCATCAAACCAGGAAAAAATTAGTTATTTTACAAGGGCTTTGTGATGCTGCAAATACCCTATGTTAAAAAGAATGAGGAACCTGGGATATACACAGTACTGCCAATTACATCGCCATCTTGAAATACATAACTAGGTTGTTTTGGGCAGTCTGAAATAGTTACTACCAACACGGTTGGTGGCGACCCCTACTGAGGGTTCGGTCTGATTGACTCCTCCTGAAAGACCTGCATCATTCCAACAAAAGAATAGGTATGAGAACTTAAGTAGACGCCACATGCCAACAATGTCATAACTAAGGATATTGCTTAGCTTTACGGGAAATGGATATAAGGCCCCCACCCATGTTCATACGTTTTCACCTTTTATCAACAAATGAGTCCACTGTATACTGAAAGAATAATCAAATTAACATAGCACATGCACTACAGGAGAATACTTCTAAAGCAAGTCATACAATATGGGTCCGTTTAGTTTAGTTGCTTGTAAAATATATTCAAGAAGAAAGTTTTTCAATGATTAACTTTTCCAGAAAAATCAAAAACACAATTGTTCAGTTGGTAACCACGTAAATATTTTTTTTCTGAAAAGATTTTCTGATGTTTATTTTTCAGTAAAACATTTATTAAAAATATTTTTTAAAAAATAAATAAATATCTAAAAATAAAAGTATGTTCCATATGTTGACAACCCAATCGCTGACCCTTCAACGTCAGCTATTGAGCGTAGGTCACCCGACGTCGGGCGCCGGGAGTTGGAAGTCGATCGCCGGTGGCCCGACGCCAGGCGCTGGGTGCAACGGGCGTCGAGCGCCGACTGCCAAGCTCCAGACGCCAGTGCGCCGGGCGCTGGCCACGGAACGTGACCATCTGCCGGACACCGGTCCCGAGCATCCGCCGCCGGACGCCGGTCGCCGGTCGCCGGGCACCGGACGCCAGGTGCCAGGTGCCAGCCACCCGGACACCGGGGCCAGGGGAAAACCGTCAAACCCCGGACGCCGTGCTGCCAGCCGCCGGCCCTCGAGTTTCAAACATCGAACACTAAGAATTAGAGTGAAGATTGTAAACACACTCATAAAAATCTTACATGAAAAAGAAATTCAGGAAAATGATTTACGGAGTCTCATCAAGGATGTCCAAAGCCATAACTTTGGGTAAAAGATTTTCATGGATTAACTTTTCAGTGGCACTAAACAGGTTATTGTATGATGTTGTTCCCGAAAATCTTTTCTGACATGAGATTTTAAGTTGAAACAAACGGACCATATGAGGGAACGAAATTTCATGGATGCTCTGAAAATGATTATCTTATTGTCAGAGTAGTGCCCTTCCACAGGTGCCGCGAAATGAAATAATTCATGCAAAGGATCCTATGAATTGCGCAATAACATAGAACACTGCAAATCACTATAATGCAAGAAAAGGTTAAGGCAGGAAGTAAACAAATAAAAAGAGGTACAGAAGCAACGAGTTATATAATAAATGAGAAGATACATAATTTGGACTCTGAGAAGCAATGGGTGATAATCAAGCTGAACAAAAGATTTCTTGCAACCTATGGCCACTGTCCTTACCATACAACCTAAGGGACTCTAAAGTTTGGGCTAGAGTTAGACGACAATATTGGATTCAGTTCCAATAAGAAAGTTTTAACTATAACCATGACTCCAGCTCCTCTTCTTGGGCCAGAGTTGAGTTAAATAGTTTTCCGTGAGAATCAAAATAACAACAAAAGTATGTGGTAACATAAGATGTAAAGGGATGTCTGAGTACTTTTGCATCAACCTGCAGCAGGACAGATATACTACATATCATAGAATGAAGACGGGAAGAAGAAATTAACTTTTAGAGATATGAATTGGTAGAAAAAGTCACTTTCCACAAAAGTATAAATGTGCTAACACACTTAGCAGGTTAGCTGTTATCAGAATCAGATATGACAGTATATGCCTCTGCCAACTCACCAGGTGAGGTTTGCATCCAAAGCATGTTGGAGTCAGACTGGGATACGGGGTAAGCAGGATCCATTGACAGCCTGCGCCTACAAAATTCCTAAATACTTTAGATGCCATGTTAAAGGAAAATTCAGTGCCTTTCCCACTTGCAACCAGTGAAAAGCTAGAGGACGGATATCTATTTTCTAGAAACCTTTGAGGGCATGTATGGTTCATTTGTGAATATATAAACCCAATAATGATTGTAAATAATGGAAACAGCCCCTTGAAATGCCACAATACTCTGCAGGCAGCAAGTGACAAACTCAACAAGAAACTCAAGGCAAAAAGTTATTCAGATCAACTAATGGCTACTTAATGATAGAAAAACTCTCCAGAGCTCCCTCCTTTGTTAGCAAACCAAGATAATTGAGTTTATTAACCCTTCAGCAACAAATGGAGCTAAACATTTAAGAATTAGCACAGTATAAAGAGGAATGTCCAGGTTCCTTAACTTTTCTTTTAAAGAAATTTAAGGTATTCAGAGAACATTGGTTTCATAATGTGAGAATCTATCATTTTAATCACTTGAACTGACCATAGAAAATAAGAATCAACCTGCAACTTCTATTGCTCCCATTTCATCCACCATTCAACTCTTATGCTGAAAAGATACATAAAGGAAAAAATATCACAGTTTTCCCCAAGAACCAAAATGACTAACGTCTGATAACAATTTGAAGTGTATTGTAGGATTATTCACAAGAATAGAGTGGAAAATATTTTTTGTCAGTCGTTACCTTATTTTTCTTGTGTTTGTGTGTATCCGAGAGATCTTCACTGCCATCATGTTTTCTCTTCTGGAACATAAGCAAAAGGAAAATTATTGCTGCTTAAGCATAAAACAGAGATAACTCAGAGACTCAGATAAGAAAGAAGAGGACAGACCTTGTCATGATGCTTCTTAGAGTGGCTGCCGCCAGAATCATGATGTCCACTTTTATCCTTCTTCTCTCTGTCCTTGTCTTTATCTTTATCTTTGTCCTTGTCTTTGTCTTTACTTCGATCTTTGTGCCGGTGCTTGTGCTTCTTATGTTCCTTATCCTTTTCACGATCTTTGTCTTTATGCTTTTTGTGTTTTCTTTCTTTGTCCTTGGACTCATACTTTACCTTCCCACTTATGGTAGCTGTTCCTTTTTCTGCCTGTTAAATTTTGCAAGAAGCAATCAGTGTTCCAGATTAGTAGAAGATCCAAAGAGAACCTTTGCAACTGAAGGTCTCTTACAGAAGGCAGTTCAACTGGAGGAGTTTCTCGCAACTGGAATGCCTGCCTCAAGGTGTCCGGATCAAAAGGCCTTATATTAGCTGTTGTCTCCCTCAAGTATGAATGATTTTCAAAGAGCTGATCCAGCTCCATCCCTTCACCTTTTCTAATCTCTGTGTCTCCAACAACACTGTGAAGATAATGTGTCTCTGATATCGAAACAGGAAGTGCTCGTTTGCAAAAGAAATCATGATGTGGCAAGAGCTTGTAGTGACTTATAAGATCCACGGCACCAGTCAGTTCCCTAGCTCCTGAAAGGCCAAAGAGAATGACTCAACTAGATGCACCTCAACAAAGTCAACAATGAATGCCATTCTTGATATCATCCACCTCTGTAGGAGTATAATAAAAAACATGGAACAGACAGCACTATCCTGGAAGGGACTATTATCTACATGATCCAAAGGATACAGACTGCAGGGAAACTATACTCTGTTCATAAACATTACTAGATTTTGGATCTCACATAAAGAAGCTTGAATCTATTTATTAATAACCACTTTCATACATTTTCAAATGCAATAATGCCCCACAAGCCAAAAGACTGCTAAGATCAACAGATCCTTTGGATCTCTGCAAATCAAGTTTCGGCTTATACTTGCATAATGAAAAAAAAAAGAGCTAAGGATGGTAAAATTTCCATCTCATTAATATTAGGCTTCTCAGCCAGTAGAATAGCTTAACAAGCTTTTTTAATTAAAGTTAGCTACCTCTACCAAACTTCCTCGCCTCCGGATCCATTAAGTCAGAGCCTAAGATATGTGCTTAACATCTTCATCTGAAAAGACAAAAGACATGTTGTAACAAATGTTAAACTATCAATGCATACATGCTAGAAATTCATAAAATGCAAATAGCAGGCTGATAGCCTGAAATGGGTAGTGTAAATTCTAATTAGTTAGGATAACGTAGAAATAAAATATATATATATCAGTCGATATCTTTCAAAATAGAGATTTTCAACAATGACTACACAGATAGTAGATGCAGTCCCACGTGAACTATCTTTTGTTTGAGAGAGATTGTTGGGACAAGAAAAAGACAGACGATATATAATCCATTCATCGTACAGCTACTTTCTATCACATGTATGCATGTTCTATGCAAAGCAAAGAAACCCACTTCATCCTCTTGAGTATTTAATTCAAGCTTTCAAGTAGTCATGTTGTGGTACTACATTAAAACACCACTGTCAAACAAATTTGAAGGTCACTTTCAAATAAAACACTATCAGAGCAAGGTTTGCAGAACCCGAACCAGCTTACGAACTGGCAGGGGCCTGTTCTGATCCTGGTCCTGCTTCCAAAGCCAGTTTTAAATGATCCCATCTGGATTGATCCCACCTGGTTCTGCTCCGGTTCAGCCAGTTATTGTCCGGTTCAGCAGTTCTGCATACCATGATCAAAAGTGGAAGGAGATAGGCTCTGTGCACATGTCTGTGCCTGTGGATATGCATGTGTGCATGGGGTAGAAGGATTCATTAACTTAAAAAAAGTGCTTTTTCCTGTGTTGTAAAGGTGATCTAGACCCTTGTGTTTTTAAGCTGCTTAATTATTGCCACCTTTCCAAAAAAAAACCAAAAGAGAGTAAAAATCAAAGAACATAGGACACCAAGGACCAGCCACCATGCACAAGAAAGATCCACAGCTTCCCATTCAGTACATTAACAACCATTGCACATTCGAAAGAGGAACCAGCACAGAAGAAAGCATTCCACCCTCATCATCACCATTGCACAAACAGCACATAGTCCTGATACCTTGTTTAAAGCTGGCAAGATTAACAACCATTGGTATCAATGCATGAGCAACTCTCCATATTGAAAATTTGACCCCAAAGGTTTATGCATATAGGAAAAAAGGCAACCTAAGTTCTCATTGGAGATCATCCTATATGCAGTTTTTACTGTAAACTTTGTATTGTTTTCCAGCCTGCATTGTCAATTGTCTTTCATATCTAAGTAATGGTATTACACAAGGAAGTATTCAGGGACTCATTGAGGTTGAGCAATTTCTACATCATGTCAGTTACCAAACTTCCTCTTCCCAATCCTTAAGATCGAAAACAAGTCAATCGTCTACAGCCAGAAATGAAATCTACCCTGCTAAAACAGAATCATGTCCACCATTCAAGGAGAATGAGACACCTGCTGAGACAATGCCAGTATGCCACTAGCATTTAGAGTGCCCTTCCAAAGGCATATTGGACAATGAGCAGGGGCAATGTCTCAACCTAAGTATCCTCTCGAATACTTATGTTTGTCAGTATCTGGCCACAAGCCCCATTTACATATACCCAGTGTCCATGATCATTTTCTTGCCAAGGCTAGGCAAAGATCCCTGATCCTAGTTACCCCTTCTTACTTTTGGAGATCCTCTCACAACAGATATCAAGCCCCTACATGAATCCACCCTGAGAAAAATCCAACTTCCTAGCTTATCTTTCACAACCAAAGAGTGTCAAAGAGCAAATAGGTAAGCTAGAAAACAAAGCCTGGCAAAGCAGAAATCGTGCAACATATGAAAGCACAAAAGATGTAATCAGAAAATTATTATCACTGTTTTTTTCCACAATCTATTTTCTCAACCACCTCCCCCCCTCCGAAATAGATTTGAGACATTATACTCACCCTAGTGCTCAGCCACTCCATCTCTAATTGCATCGGCTGTCAGCCAGAGTGACTAGACACCTAGGCATGCATGGCCAGTTGGGCCCAAATGCACAGGTGACAACACAGATCCTGCAGTACGCAAAACCAAGGTTGTTTCTCATGAACCTTCACTTTCCAGTTTCTAAGAAACCTTTTGTGACGATTATTTTCATAGGAATCATGGCAGTTATAGATATTATTATTTGAACTCCAGGAAAAGCTTTTGGAGGCATGAATGCACTGTGAACAGAGGTCCGGAAGATATTTTCCTAAATATGTACAAGATGGTTGAGATAGGAAATATGTGGAAGAAGATTTATGCATGAAAAGCAGATTAATTTATCCTCGAAGGGGCTTAGCTGAAGCCTGAAGACAATTTAGGATGCCTTATTTTCATGATTTGAGAGTTATACCAGCCAGACGAAAACAGCAGAAAAGAGACACACCAACATGTGGCAGGGAAACAGAGAGTGCCCATTTTGAGATTCTCACGTCAGTTGTGGAGTCTCATGTGGAAGGCACAAAAGTTAGATGCTGTTCTGGATTTTTTTTTTTGTCTGCATAGACTGAAGAGTTGAGATAATTTGTGTAAAATGAACATTGGATATTTCAATATCTGCAAAGCTGTTTCCCTTGATCACTCGGCATGGTTGTCAAACAGCCTAATCATGATAAACAAAATAAGAGGCATAACACCCAAGGGAACACTGACCAGCATTCTTTTACCAGGCATCCTGTTTTCAACATTTTGAAGGCAACAAATGGCATCCTATTTGAGGTGTGCCACCTACCACAAAGTAACAGAGATGACTGAAGGAGATACACATAACTGGGAAATGCATTGTACAAGGGAATAGCAACCAGAATTCTTTTACCAGGCATCCTGCTTTCAACATTTTGAAAGCAACAAATGGCAATGCATTCAATTCGAGACGTGCCACCTACCACAAAGTAGCATAGATGACTGCAGGAGATTTACGTAACTGGGCAATGCATTACACAAGGATGAGACCATGAGAGCCATGGAACTAAACCGCCCGTGCACGTTTAAATGGTGGGACTTCTTGTGTTACAGAGCTAATTACATGTTCTCTCTTTTAATTCTCGAAAACCGGAAAGTACAACTGGTTTGTTGTACCCATCAGAACTGACACAGGCACATAGGATTGAGAAGGGAAGTTGGGACCTTCCTGTTGTCCTCAAATATGTAAGGGAATGTATTCGTTTCTCCACAAAGGATTGTATTCACCAAACCGGGATCATAAATCTTCACAACAGCCTTTATTCCCTCGGCCACCAATATCAAAAAGAAGACGACAGAACCAGGTATGATAGAGCAAGAAAAAAACCGGCCTACTCAACGTGCGAACTACCAGAGAAGAAAGAAGAGCGGGCCAACATTTGGAAGGAGCGTTTGCTGGTTTAGAGTTCAGAACCCCGGCACCACGAATCCCCTCATTGGGTGAGGATTCGCGCTGGGATCACGATCCCCCTTCTTCTGGGAATGCAAACACTTCATTTACAGATTGAACAGAGGACGAGGAGGGAGGAAGGGGCAGGAATGAGGGGGATAACAGAGGACGACGCACCAAATGGCGGCGGAACAGTGAGGAAGCCTGGAGACAGCATGCAGCGGAGAGGCAACGCCGGCGAGAGGCGAAGATGCGGCGGCGACGAGCAGCGCAGCGGCAGATCCCCCACCGGTCACGGCCCCTCCTCCGCCCCTCCGTCCCTCCCTCCCCACCTGTAGTGAATTTTTAGGGTTAAGCAAGATTTGGGGTTACTGGGACGGCGGGGTCGCCGGTGGCAGATGATAAAAAAGGGGGGAACGAACAATTATGCCCCCCCCCAAGCAAGTAGTGGTAACACGGCCTCGGACAACTAGTAATAATAATAATATATTTATTTCCAACCAATGTAACGAATGATAAAACTTTATTCGACCTTAAAAATTGGATTTCAAAATAGATAAATATTTGAAATCCGATTAAATGAGATTGTGGTTCTCTTCTCACTATGCTTTTGGACTGTTATAAGTTTTTTTTTTTTTGGCTCAAACTTGAGTTACCTGACCACGATACGTTGATGTTACTATCATGGAAAGGAGTAGTGTACTTTTGTTTGATGGCTCTACTAAAGATGCAACTTTATCTACGTTGGCAACTTTAATTCATGTAAGTATCACTTATCAGTGAGTTGGAGCCAATGACCTCCCATAGTTACTCGTAAAACCTAAGTTTATCTTATTCTTCGTATGGATTATATGGACATGGAGAGCTTATATCTCATCTCTACTCTAAATTATTCCTCAATCTACCTTTTTCAAATAGTGATAAAGGTGGTAATTTATTCTACTATTCTCTTGTGTATAGCCTTAGATGAGTCTTTGGCACATTTGGGAGTAGAAGTCAAAATTCAAGAGGTTCACGTTGCAAATTGTTGGATGTTAGTAGGAAATTGATATGATAATATGTCTAGTCTTGTTGGTGAGGGATTTGCAAGGGACACTTAAGATTAAGACTCTTAAGATAAGAGTTTCAGAGAAAATCTGTTAATACTTAAATCAGTGATAGATAAAAGTAAAAAGATAAGGGAGGCGAAAAAAATTTAGAAGATACAAGATCGCTCTTCATAAGTTGAAGGTCTCAGATCTATTTACTTTTCCAAAGGGTAGCTACTGAGAATATATAGTTGTGTACTTCTTTATTGACTCCACAGAAGTCGGACAAAGGAAGAGATAAATCAAGAGACGTGCTTTCAGGATAAGAGCTCTTAGGGATTCGGAAATTCGTTATGGGCCTCGAGCAGATCATCAATCACTCTTTATCCTTATCTTAATATCTCTATGTCCTTAGATTTAGCCAAATTCATGTTGAGAGTTTCCTAACTTAATGTTCTTCCAAAAAAATTATCTCGGTAGCTATCCTGTCACTCCTGTAGTTTTTTTTTCTTTTTTGAGCTGAAAGATCCTTCCATATATGCGGCAATCTAAGACATGATCTGATGATCATAGGCCGTGCTCTGTTGAATTTTTAATGGATAGGCCTTAGATGTTTGTTAGACTATCATCTATTGGACTGAATAAGTTTTATGGGCCTTTTGATGTAAGATTTAATAGGCTGCAATTTTGCTCTCTCCAAATACTATTTTGTGGACACCCCAATTCGCTAATGGGTCCAAGATCGCCGGCCCACTGCTCAGCCCGCCAGCACCGGTTTCAGCCCCTCATGGGCTGTGCAGAAGAGAGCCAAAAGCCCACTAAAAGGGACCCCAAAGGCCCATCTGAAATCAACCCTTATCTCATCCTAAAAGTGGGGGTGAGAGTAAGCATTTGTAACACCTCCCAAAAGGGAGTGCCAAAAATGGAAAAAGCAAGTCTGCCACCCTGCTGCGCCAGCAACCAGGTTGGGGCTAGTTTTGGCCCTTTTTCTTCTAGAAGGTTTGGGAGAAGGGCCAGCAAAGTGGGGGTTACACAAGAAGGGCCAAGGGGGGAAGAAGAGGGAGGTTCCTTTCTGGTTTTCTGAAGCAACCAGCAGAAGCAAGGAGGAGCCCATTGCGTTTTCCTGCTCAAGAGGGTCTTCCACCCGTGAAGAAGCAAGAAGAAAAGAGAGAGAAGAGAAAGGTGAGGTGGGAAGGGAAGAGGGAGAGAGCATTTTCCTTTTTCTTCTTCTTGTCTTGTCACATCAAGTGAGAAGAGAGAGCAAGGGTCACCCACGTTGGTTTCTTTCCCCCTCTTTCTCTTGGTTCCTTTGAAAACCTTGTACCTTCTCATCCTTTTTTAATGAAATAGACTATGTGCTTAGCATTTAATGCATATTTTTCCCCTCTCACTTTGAGTTTTTTTAATGGTTTTCTTCCCTTGTAGTGGGGGTTACGGGATGGGATGGCCTCTCTATAGAGGTACATCTCTCTCCCCTCTAACACCTCATATGAGGTCAAAAGGACCTCCCATACCTCAATAAATGAGGTCATGGGAGTATGGGACCTCATGCCCCACTTAATACATGCAAAGCATGCTAAATCGTTCCCCTCAATAGGCCAAACCCCTTGCTGTTTTCTTCATGCAAAAGTCCAGTTTTCTACTGTTTCAACAGCCCTTCAAGAGCCCCCATAGTGGTTAATGCATCCCCTTTGGTAATGGTCAGGAGAATGAGCAAGTAATGCTCATGTTTTTCTTGCCTAAATGCCACCTCCAAAAGACCCTTTCAAGGGGATCATCAAGCCTTGGTCCGCCCCTCTCAATAGATCATCCTATTTGCGGTTTTCAGCCCCATCGATGTGCATTTCAAACCGACACCGAATAGTTCCTCAAGAGCTCCGTTTTGCTAATCAATGGGGATTGGGCAAATAATGCTTAGATCTCTTTGTTTAGCCCACCAAACAATGGGTTGCAATGCCATCTCAAACTCTAAGATCATCCATGCCATGAGCAAGGGCGTTCTAAGAGAGAGGCGGCTTCCATCCCTTGCTCAGCTGGTTGGCTACGTCAATTCGGCCTGGCACTGGTTCTGGCACTTTTGTAAGACCAGAGCAGAGCTGCGCCGATTCGACGTCCTGGCCATCATGTTGGCTGAAGTTACATGAGCAAAAATCATTGCTCCATGTGACACCAGCTAATCGGCAGTTAAATGACCAATGTGAGACCCATCCACACCCCCGGGTTGGACAATATAATGTCTATGTCCGGACGGGTGGGTCCACACGCTACTTATACCGCCCCGTGGGTTGTTTGGCCATGACATTGCCCGTATCTCCGTAGGCATACCTGGGAGATCGGGGTCATGCACCATTAGAGTTACGTCGTCCTACGATGTATACTCTCTCTTTTGGTGCCATCTCCACTTTTGGTGGATGAGCATCGCGCTTTCCCCTTTATCGACTACGATAAGGGGAAATGCTGCCGAATTTTCCCCGCGGAGGTCGAGTTGGCGCAAAACCCTTAAGAGAGGTCATTAGCCTCCAATTGAATTGGTAATGTTGCAAAAGAGCGCCGATTCAGTGATGTCTATGACTTCAGCAGGGCTGCGCCGATTCACTCTCTGCCGTCAGCTGCGCCGAATCGAAGCCGTCTGCGAAGTGCGTTGAGCCGTTGAGCTCCGCTGAACGAATAGAACTCCGTTCCAAATGCTCAAGGGACCCAAACAGCAAATTAAAATCATTAATGATAAAAAGAAACAAAAGGCAAATTGAACCCCTTTCAAGCAAAGAGCAAAAGATCATCTTATGTTTTACAAAAGATCAAAGGGTCAAATCAAACCCCCTTCTTCAAATGGCAATGACTATCTCATATCTTGCAAGAGAATAAATGACTAATTTAAATCCTTTTTTTTCAAGCAAATCAAAGGTCACCCCCATGTTTTCCAAAAGAGCAAGAAATCAAATTAGACTTTTTCTCAAGTCATAAAAGATCGCGTCACCGTGCACAAAAGAGTCAAACCAAACCTTTCTAAACAAATAAATGATCTCATCACTCGTTTTGCAAAAAAAAGAAATCAAATTGAAATGATTTTCACAATGACTAAATTGTGTCTATTTATAACAAAAAGTCAAAGAGACCATCCTTTTCAAAATTGTCTTTCTTGAATAGATTCAAAAGGCCGAATTGAACCTTTTCGCAGTAAAGAGGACCAATAAGTAAACAGGCAAAGAGATTGGGTAGCGGGTTGAGTGAAAGGTCTAATGGGTTCGATTAGGCGTTCGTCTTGCTCCATAATATTTCAGTTCAATTATGCTTCGCCCTTTATCGGATGTCCGTTTTAAGGTCATGATGCTTTCTAATCTGGCGATTAATCAATGGTTTTCTCTTTCTAAAAGAGATGTAATTAACGTCGTTGCGCTCAGGCAACGACGGGATTTGGTCCAGGACCCGATCACTCACTTTCGTTTGACGAAGTCAAACGGCGCCCACAATAGACTTAAAGCCCTCCGACTCTCGGAGGCAAACCATTTGGTTGTCACTTCGGTGACTGGCACGCCCGCGCTGCGCGGATTGCCGATTCATCTCACGTCACCATTGCTCGTGTAGCATCCGACGGGACTTGGATTAGCAATACGCCTTCCATGAGACTACATGATTTAAACAGAACTTAAATTTTAAATTAAGAATTTAAAATAATTCCTTTCCACATATTTTAAACCTTAGATTCTACAAGAATCTAAAGTTTTTTTAAAAAAATTAAAAATAGGAGATGGGTATAAAATAATGAAAAGTTAAGGCTTTAAAAGAGTAGATCAAGATCAGTAAACTTCTATGTCTTGGTGATTATGAACTTTGTTTTTGTTTGTAAATGCCTCATGCACGTGTGACTCGTGAAGACTGCACTCCTGCCTCAAGGAGTAAGAAGTTTTGTAATATGTATAAAAAACAAATTATTTTCTAGTTTAAATTGCATGTAAGAAAGCAAATTTATAAAAGTAAACATATAAACATACCCATATACGTATATACTTATGTATTTAAATAAGATTGTTGCTATAAGGGTTTTTATTAAAATAATTATATTTTATTATTTAAATAATCACATTTTAAAAATATTTTTCAAAATAGTCACCAAGTTGCCGTGTTGGCAACTTGGCGACCGAGAGACCCGGTTTTCAAACGGGCTGGCCTTGGTTATTGCCAAGACCGACAGTGGTGTCGGTCATGCCAATAACGACATTGCCAATACCGGCACTGTTGTCGGTCTTGCAGATGCCTACATCGGAGTCGGCATTGGAGTCGGCATTGCCAATGTCGACTCCGATGTAGGCATTTGCCAATCCCAACTCCAAAGTCGAGATTGGCAATGCCGACTCCATTGTTAAAAATAATAATAATAATAATAAAACAGAAAGAAATAAACCAAGGCGAGCGTGGTTGGCTATTCTTGGGCTCTCTCTGCGGTTGGAAAAAGAAACCATTGCAGTAATAATTTTGGGATGTATAAGTAGAAGATATATTAACTTTGATGAAGGCCATGTTATCTATCTATCTATCTATATAAGAAATGTATTCGCCTCAGGTTCAAGAGTTTTTTTTCCTTTTATGAATTTAGATAGCCATAGATGTCTATTCTTTTCTGACAGGGAAAGAAGAATCATATACGTATATGTGAATTGAGAGTTGCTATATGAATTTAATGTTATTTTTAAACTAATTCATCATATATACACACAGCTGAAAATAAAATTGAGAATAAACCAAATCAACATAATATGTCTAAGTCTCAAATACATCAACATAATATGTCTAAATCACAAATGCATCAAAAAACATATATACACTAGAAATACATCAAAATAAATATGAAATCACAAACAACTAAAAATATCTAGTACAGAAGATATCTCAAAGAACTATGGAAACCATCTCTTCTTTCCCTTTCTAGATCCTCGATCACGACTACGACTGTGGCGCTGCTCTTATATCTCACTCTGAGCATCAACCTCTGTCTCTGACTGTGACTATGTCTCATGCACTAAGATAGCATCACATGAGTCTGACTGTGTTGTCTCAGAATTCATGTCCTCTGATATCATACCTAATGTCTTCCCAAGTAGCTCAGACTGACTCTGCTGTAGTAGTGTGCTAGTTGAATCTCTGTGACGTTGCTGACGACGATATATACCTACTGTAGTAGAGTGTGGTGGTTCTGAATGTGTGATCTCATCTGGCATCATCTCATCGGTCAGTATCTGTGAAGCTCTTATGTCATACAAATCATGCTATGAAAATGTCATAATGTCTAGAGAAAACTGAGATAGTCCTACATCACCTGGTTACTGTGAGGATCCTACGTATGGCTCTGAAGGTCCTGCATCTGAGGTAGATGAATATGTTCGTTGAATATGAGATAGCACATTATCGATGTACGTCTACATGGCTATATATATACAGTGTGTAATGTCCGATATCATATCATCCTAAAGGCCATCAGAAACCATCATATGTAGATGTCTCATACCTTCTACCGAACTCCTCTCTATGTGATCATGTGACTCATAACGCATATCATAACTGAACTTTAGCCGACCAATGAACCGTCTGGTGATAGACCAATATCAAAACATATACTCCACTCTACCAACAGTGTATGGCGTGTCCTCATATGGTGGTATAATGTAATTTCTCCGACCATGCCACAACTGTACAAAATATGCAAAATATGTAGCTCAATCAATATGCCCACGTCCCTTCTAGGTGACATGATGTAATGCATCAACAGGACCAGAAATGGACTGTACTCTACCAAACTGTCTAAGTACTCTATCTAGAACATGCATCTCAACAATAGAAAAACAAAGAAGAGGAACCTGAGACAACCAAAGATCATATCTCTGCCTAGAAATAGCTGGTAATATCGACAATATCTCGAAAATATATGGCTCCCACCTAACCTGTGTTCAAAATGTATGATGTAAGTGTAAGTGTAAGTACTCTATCCTCTGTATACAATAGAATAGGTTTTATTATATTTACCTGATAGTCCTCCTGATGATCAAGCTCCGACCTGTATAGTCTCAAAACATGTCGAGAGTTATTTATCTCTTCTCTCCGAACATTGCACCTACAATTTATTTGTAAGTTAGTATAATTTCTATAATGAAATAGTAATACAATATTATGAATTTACCTGTGACCCAAAGACATATCCTGTGCCAAAGGATGCATCGCAATATCAAGACCTCCCACATATAGTCACTTCCAAGACCACAACTAAAATTAAAGCAGATATTTAGAAGATGTAATAAATTGTTAGAGGTAAAATCAATATGCATTAAATGATAAATTACCTGAAGAAGAGTCAATGAACCGCAAATGACCTTGGCATCCGACTTGCATGCAATAGGCAGCTGATGGTAGAGATAAGTAAGTGTGGCACCACCCCACGAGTATCCCCCAGCTTGATTAAAGTCATTTAGTAGTAATAGATACATAAGTGGCACTGAGTTTCCTGTCTTATCACTGAAAATAGTAAAACTCAAAAGATGTAACAAGAATGCCCGTGCATGTCGTTTAACAACCTCCACCAATGCATCCTCTGGGATAACTGCAAACCTTTCTCGCAACCAAGATAATTTTACAAAATCTCGTCTCATCAACTCTGGGACATCACATAAAAGTGTCATGCAAACATCTGTCCAATCTAAATTAGTGTTTCTTATAACATCATCACCATCAATTGGTAGTCACATCAAAATAGCAACATCCTGCAATGTGATAGTCATCTCCCCATGTCTAAGATGGAAAGTCAATGTCTCACACCTCCATCTCTTAGCAAGGGCAGTGATCAATACCCAATCTAACCTGATCCACTGAACCTGAGTCAAATAAAATAGACCGGCTCTATGTACATAATCTACAATGCGGGGGTCAACTGACCAACCACCCAAGCTCCTATAATGCTCCCAGCATTTAAGAACTTCTGTTTCCTGAAAAAAAAAATTTAAATCTGTTAACATTAAATTTATGTATAAGTAACAACAACAATACATTAAGAATAACAATACTTGGCCACTATAAACCAACTGTGATCTATGTCCCTCTTGTGCGTATAATACAGAAGTATCTATAGGACATAGAAGTAGGTACATCTCTGCCATGTCTACATACAAGAAGAATGATAAGTATATAAACATGTGTAAACAATAAACATAAATATGTGTGAACAATATGTGTAAGTATAAAATAACAATATGTGTAAACAGATATAACACTTACTAATTATGATAAGGGGGTTGCATTCCTGGACATGTACTCCTATAATGGCCTAGTTGGCCACAATGACTATAATGGTTATGTGATGGCCCTTCCTTATTCGTATCCATATGCATGTGAAGGCGTCTGCTACGTGGACGACCACTTTTTCTGCGACCGAATGGAGGTTGCAATGTAGCACCTCGATGTGGTGGCTAATGTCGACTATTCAAGATAGGATGAAAAGTAAACCCATATGTCTGTCGATAGGCCTCCACATAATAAAATGCAACACAAAAGTTCAAGTGTGAAATATTTGTTGAAAATGATCTACAATATGTCATTATGTGGACACAAGGAAGACATGTCATGCAATAAACATTCCAGGAGCAACCACTTTGTGGTCCTAGGTTAACAGTGTATTGATGTCCGTGTGAATTAGTGACCTGAAACTCATGTCTAAAAAATCTGATCACCTGACATTTTCTAACTTCTCGTTCAGTAGCACGAAATTGGACTTCTACACTAGGAGCATATGATGATTCCCAATTCAAACCATCTTCGCGTCATTTAACAAAAAAATTGTAGGCAAATCTCGTGCATCTTTCAATACACTATTGAAACTTTCTGAAATATTTGTTGTCATCATACCAAATCGCTTACCACCATCATATATCTTTGTCTATCTTTCGTAACCGACATCTTCCAACCATTTCTTTGCTTGAGGATTCATTTCTTCAATTTTCTGTATCAAATGTTGAAATTCGAAGATACATGTTCTAGTCATGCAAACCATGCTAGACCTGTCAATATCTTATAACAGAATGTCTTTTGAAAATTATCAGCAAGATGTCGCAAACAACAACGATGGTAACCAATAGGAGGAGGAAATATCTCAGGTACTGCACGCTCCAAACCTCTATGTCGATCAGAAATGATTGCAAGACCAACTCTATTTGTAACTTTCTCTCTGATGCACGCCAAAAACCATGCCCAAGAATCGCCATTTTCCTATTCAACTATAGCGAATGCAAGGGGGAATAAACCATCATCTGCATCTAGTAGTAGCAATCATCAAAACATCATGATATTTTTCATATATGTGTGTTCCATCAATACTTATCAATAGCCTACAATGTGGGAACCCCTGTATGGAAGGTGCAAATGACCAAAGACAGATTGTTCTGCATATGTGAATTGTACAACTGTCCCAGGATTTGTCAATTGAAGAGCCTCTAGATACCTGGGTAGAGTAGCATATGATGATTCTCAACTACCGAAGATTTGTTTCATAGCCAAACATTTTGCAATCTATGATTTCTTATATGAAATTTCAACATGATATTCATCTATTATTCTTCTCACAATCTCTTCTGGTGTAATTGTTAACTTTGTCTTCACAGGTGACAAAATCAACATTGAACAAAACGAGATGTGCATTGGCGATTGAAACTTTGCAATATTGGGTTCACACATGTATGAGGTTCAGCATATTTTTATCTTAAAATATTCAAACCCCTTTACTACTGATGCATGAACCCTCCATGCACATGTATCATGAATGTATTTAGCTGTAAATATCTTCGTGTCACCTTATATTGAACACTATGTTGAATGAATATATTTGCAATGTATATATCAAATTCTTCTTATTTGTAAAAATTTGTCCAACATGAGGTTCTTCACCTTCTAAACTACAAAGTACATCTATCCCTTCATGAGAATTATTCAACATGACTTCATCTATCCATTGATCAAAAGTGAATATATCTGGAGGGTCTTGCTCATATTCAAATTTTATATTATTAACCGTGACAATATCAAATAATGGTTCATCATCTCCCTCATCCATATTCTCATTGTCATCTATATCACTGTGAATCTATTTCATCTTCTCCATCATCATCAATCACATGTTCTTCTATTACATGATGCCTACATACCAATCAAATATGACAAAAGATTTATACTATGTTATGTGAATGTATCAAAATATTTTATGAGGATGATAAAATCTCATACCCTGATGAGCTTGCACTATGAAAAGTATGTGAATGATCAATGATTGACATGAAATGATACTGTGAGGAGCCACCTCTATAGCCAATAAACCTCCAAATAGAAATTATAAATTTTTTAAAATTTAATCACACTAATATATATTTCATACAAGTAAAGAGACAACTTACCATGGGTTATAATCTATAGGTAAAGTGTAGCCATATGATTCGTACCGTACATCTCTCTAATTAGTAAAATAAAATCTAGTAGAATCAACATCATCATTCAACATACGTGTGAAGAGTCCAGTTGGTTGTTGATAGTCATAGTGTTGAGTATGCAAGTTGTCATCAATATGACCATGTGTTTGCACTTCATCATTGTCTTGAATAGATATATTATCTACATCTTCCTTCTCCAAATATAATTGTATAGTAGATACATGAGAATGATACAAGTCGAACATACTTTCAACCATTTCATCATCTTCAACTCTCACACAATATATTCACCTATAGAAGTAGGCCACTTACATGTTATACCAATCTTAATATGTCTTTCGCCATATTTCGTCAAGATATATAATTTTTTATCAACTCAGCCAAAGTTGTGTCTTTTTTTACACGCAAAATATATACAATGCCTCCTTCATATTGAGCATTATGGTGTCACATTCAAGAAATACTTGAACTAGTCATATTTGTCATTTATAAGATAAATAAATCACATTTGTCAAACTAGAACATTAAATATCAAATTATAACTAACATTGACAAAAATATCAAATGATATAATAATAACATTAAATATAAAAAAATATACATGTAAGTTTGGAGAGGAGAGTGGGTGGCAACAAACGTTGCTGGGGGGGTTAGGATGGGAGGAGGATGAGGCGTGGGGGTGGGGGGGGGGGGGGTGGAGGATGAGGCGTCTGGGGGTGGAGGAGGAGAGGAGGTGGTGTCGTAGAGGTGGTGGGAGGAGGGGAGGATGAGGCATGTGTGGGGGGTTGAAGAGGTGGGGGGATAGGAGGGGAGGAGGAGGTGGCGTCGGAGGCCAAAGAGGGGAGGGGGACTACTGAAGGACGACGACGACGCTCCAACTGCGACTGGGTGGCGACTGCGGCAGGGTGGGGAAGAGGGGGATTCAAGTGGGGGTTTTAAGGGCGTGGCGTCGGTGTTGGGAATGTCAACTGCAGAGTCGACATTACCAATGTCGACGCTATAGTCGGCATTAGTAATGTCGACTCTGCAGTCGACATTTCCAACTCCAACCACACAATCGGCATTGTCTGGGCCAATCTCTCGGGCACCAAACGATTATTTTGAGAAATATTTTTAAAACATAATTATTTAAATAAAAAATAAAATTATTTTTAAAAAAAAACCCTTGCTATAATCATAATGGTTATTATTATTTTGTAGTCCCTAAACCTGTAACGCATATAAATCAACTCACATGGATTCTCTCTTTTTTTACCACCCAAACCACATGGATTCTCTTGCACCGGTAGCATTGTGTATATACGTATATTCAAAGAATATGCGATAGTTTTTTCATATGAATATATTTTAAAAACACGATATGTAACTATGCAAAATATGATTTTTATAGAATATATGTATAAAAAAGTCCAATAACTGTTGACACATGGCCGCACCTATCCTTGGATCGATCAAGGCTTTTTCTCGGTCAAGGGCCACGGCCATCGAAAGTAATTTCATGAACCTAGAGTCAGAAGAACATCGCAAGTAGCTCATGCTTTCCTAATTTGTCCCAAAGGGACGCAACTTTAGCACCTACTTATACTCTCTTTTTTTTCAGATTGTTTCATCAAAAATGGGTCATGGGTGCCTTTCTTCCGACACCTCTCTAAAGGCACACCACCTTAGATTTACAAAGTATTAGTGCTTCACACTCTCATTCAACAAAACTGTCTTTTTCGCAGTCCACTTTAATTTCTTCTTGCGATAAATATTTTTCCTGACATTATGCGATAGAGAAAACCGAGTCAACCCAAAGTAAACTTGTCCACGTAAGCCAAATGGCTCAATATCCAGTCTTCCTCAACTAATCAAATTAATAATTTTACAATCTATATCAATTTTATTGCAAGAACCATTTCTTCGTTCTCTTTATCACCTGTTAAGTGTTAACCCATGTTTTGACATCAGGTGGTGAGCGTGAGTTCTACTGCATCTCCACCTCTGTCCACCACATCACCGTCTTTAAAGTCTTTTTGACGGGTAGTGGAATGAAGGCAACTTACTGCAAAATGTGTAAGGTTAAAATTCTAACTTCTCCGGTGCAGAGAGGGGGAGGTGGGGCCCACACCCCTAGAGTTGAGGCACCCACTTGAGCCCTTCTCTCTGCGCCCGGGAAAGCAACTGATTTTTCCAGGTGCCCGGGCGCCTAGCAAAACTCGAGAACCAATGTCGTTTTCTTATCTATGTGACAGACTCAAGGTGGCGATTGATAACTCTTAATTGAGGTCTATCGTTTGAAAAGATCATACATGTGATCATTCAGATTGTTTGGTAAACAGTCTAAATTTATATCTTAATGAATTTTTATTCTTTTAATTTTCCTCTTAAAAAAAGTGAAAAAGATGCCACTTCTTGTTTCAAACATGTGATGTTATGACAACTTTTATTGATCGACCCCTGTCGCTCATCAGCGGCCATCTATGGTCGGCCACCTACCGTCTGTCGCCGTGCATTGGGCGTCGGCCGCCGAGCGCCTACCACCAATTATCTACCGCCAATGCCAATTGTAGGCCGCTGTCGCCGATAACCAGTCATCAGTCGCCAGTCGTTGATCGTGAACCATTTGTGTGTTGTCGATAATTGACTATTGCCCCTTGTCGCAGCCAAATACTGTTTCTAATCACTGATTGTATCACATTCTCTTCAGATATTATTTTAGTTATGAAAAAACTCTTTTTTTAAGTTTTAATATATTTAATTATTTTTAAATTTTCAGATTTAAAGATTAGACAGATTAGACGATGAATTAGATTTTAGACATTTTAAACAAGTGTTATCCAATATGACCTACGTGTAGGGCTGCTAATGGATATCCGCTTTCGACCTCTCCGTATCTATTTTTTATTTTTAATTATTTTTATTTTTGTTTCTATTTTCGATAATATATTATTTTATTTTATTTATAAATATATATTCTTAAAATCTTATTTCTTAATATTAAAAAATTTAGACTATGTTTTTAACTTCTTCATAATTTGTAAATAAAATCTAATTAACTTATTTCTCTCGTAACATTTATTATACCTATTATTATCAAAAACATCTCTTTTACCACTACTACTACTACATACATCTATTATTTGATCATACCAAATGTTTCTGATTACTTTTTATTTTCAATTTTCTTATAAGAAATGAATACGTAAAATGTCATTTTTTATTCCAACTCTGTCTCCCTACTTATATGCAACTATCTCCATAAGTTTGCAAAAAAAAAAGTACAAAATGATTTTACAGATGGTAACTTGGTAAGAAACTAAACCTTCAAAATCCTCCACGGGGAGATTCAACTCTAAGAAGACAACTTAGGTGGTGTTTGATAATATTTAATACTCAAATCTAAAATCTTATTTTCCATCTATTCTCTAAACTTGAAATTTAAAAAGAACTTGATATATAAGAATAAGAAATTTGTTAAGAGATGTTTGATAATCAACTCAAACAACATCCAAATAGCACACTTGGTTAAAATGTTACACTTTTATTGGATTGGTCTTGAGTTCAAAATCTAAAATAAAAAAAAATTGGAACCGAGTCGCCGGAACCAAAATCCAGTCACCGCCAATGGCCGGTGAGTCGCCAGATTCCGGCAACCGCCTACCCGATTCCGGGGATCACCGGCGCCGGCGGTCAGATTGCCTACCAGATTTTGGCGGTCGACTGCCGTGTCGCCAAATTCCCAGTGGACCATCCATTGGCCGACTGCGGGTTGAGAAATTTACAGTTTTAAAAAAAAGTGATTCCTCTTGACTTAAAAATAAGTGATTTTTTCAGATTAAGTGATTAATTTAGATATTATTTCAAATATTTTATCAAATAGTTTAAAATCTTAAAAGTAACCATTTCAAACTTTAGATGCCCATTAAATGTTATCAAACAGGCTCAGTAGAGGAGCCTCAGTCTCCGTAAATGCTCCAAATTAACAGAAATCAAGGTGGTGCATCATGCGACCCTTGAAGAAGATACTTTACAGGAGCCAGAAGGCTAGAGGATTGTCGTTTCCTGCAGACAGAAACGTCAATGCGAAAGTCCACGACGAGAGGTTTTAGGTCTGGAAGTCTTTTGTGATTGTTTTATTTCAAACTCTAGGTAGATAGGGGTGTCAACTGGGCCGGGCCGCCCGGAGGCCCGGAGCCCGGCCCGATTTTTTCCGGACCTGGGCCTAATTTTTTCATTAATTTTATATTTAGCTCGGCCCGGCCCGGAAAAAATCTGGCCGATTCTGGGCTTGGCCTGGCCCGGCCCGCCTCCCGCGCCCCTCGGCCTCCCCCCACGCGTCCCCGCCGCTCGGCCCGCGTCCCCGCCCGCCTCGGCCTCCCCGCGCCCCCCCTCGGCCCGCCCCCCCGCCTACCTCGGCCTCCCCGCGCCCCGCCCCGCCTCGGCCCGCGCCCCGCCTCGGCCTCCCCCGCCCCGCCCTCCTCGCCTCCCCGCGCCCCCCGCCTCGCACGCCACTCGCCCCAGGCCAGGCCGGACCGGGCCTGGGCCGGGCCTAAAAATTGACACCCGGCTGGGCTTTTTTTTTAAACCGGGCTTTGCCCCGGACCTGGGCCAGGCCTGGGCCGATTATCTGGAGACCGGGCTGGACCTGGGCCAGACCAGGCCCGCCCATTGACACCCCTATAGGTAGAAGAGCTAGAGCTGTTTCTCCCGGAAGAACCACAATATTTGGTGTAGGATTATCGTTCTTTCCTTTTGCCATTTGCCAATGAGGTCGGGAGACAAGCTGTGTGAGAGAGATGAATTTGGTTTCTCTAGGGACATCAGTGTTCCTTTGCAAATATAAGATCTAGAGACAACCTATAAGACTCATGAATTTGGTTTCTTTAAGGACATCAAGTGGGCATGTTTGCTCATTGACACCCTAGAATATGCTCAAGCTCCGGTGAAAATTTGTAGCTCATGACACTTCAGATAAAATTATGATCTTCAAGGCATCGAAAACACGTCCTGTAAGTGTAAATGAAAAGCAGGAGGAGCCCGTGAAGGAATATCACCTACTTGGCAACACTGACACTGAGAAATATCCAGCTGAGCACGGTTTGACAGAAAATGGCAGAATCTGGTTTATAATAGATAAATCAAGCTGAATGGACTTGGGAAAGCATTAAAAAAAGTATAGAACGGGATAGAATAATCATTTTCATGCCCTAACAATTTCCTTCTAAGTAAAGAGATAGAGCAACCTAGTGGATACTCGAGGGTCCTAACCACACCTGGCAAACCCAAAAAGTTTGATGATGAAAGGAAGTCCGCAGGTTTTTTACGGCACCCTTCCGCTTGTCACTAGGGATCTTAAGACATAACAACCTCAATTACAAGTAGAGTACAAAGAATACAAATATTTTCAATATGTACTACTTTTCCAATGTAATCTTGGACTAACAAATGCTCCAGAAGGTAATGTGCAGGATGATGAGAAATTGATTCTTATGCATTTGCGTAGTTGGGTTTTTTATTTGTTCATCAGATGATGGACACTCCCTGATTTCCTGACTTGACTTTCAAACAAGAATCTGCCGTTTGGCCAAAGTCTTCCAACTACCTACCTATGATGTCCAGTGTCTTCAATACCCACCCTCCAAAAAAAGCAAGTGATATCACCATTGTGGCACCTGTTTCCTACTTTCCTCACTCTCACTAAAGCTTTCTCATAATTCTCCTGAGTAGCAGTCACGTAAGAACCCTTAGTTTCGGATGAGATTTAATTCTCCATACCTCGTCATGCATTTAGTGTAAAGGGATTATCTCCCTCAATAACTGAAGTCACTGTTGCCTCCAATCAAACGTAGCAGTCCTTCGTCAAAGGAACAACATTTGTCTTTAATAACAGCTAAAAGAGGTTGATATACTTTTCATACTCATCAGCCTAGAGCTCTGTCCTCAGCTTCCGGGCCCCAGTGATGGGGGACGTGGTGGGGAGGAAAGAAAAGAAGCGGGGAACGGGTTTCGCTGGGAAGAGGAGGGAAAGCAGAGAGAGAGAAAAACGCAGAGAGAAAGAAAGAGAGAGAGGTGACGGCTCAAAGGGGTTTCGTTAATTCTCAATAATATCAACTAATCCTTTGTTGCTTACAAGACACATATATATAGGGTTTAAACCCTAAGACTTTCAAAGACTAATAAAGACCAACATAACCCTGGGACCTAAATTAAGCAAAATTCGTAATAATAAATAACAGAAAATAGCAAAGCCCATGTTGGGCCCCTAGTGGGCCAACACTCACAATAGGACTCAAATAAGATAGAAAATACATCCACAAAGCCAATCATCAGTCCTCAAGCCAATGGATGCCGATGTCGAATCTGGGACTCTCCTCCGATGATAAACGTACGCCGGGTCGAAACGAACACGGGCTCGGGTGTCCTCACCAATCCTCCCCGCCTGGGAGGAACTCGACCCCGTCGCGTACGGGTCCAGGGCGCTCTGACGCTGCTCCAAAAGATCTGGATCGACCCGCTGCAGCTCCTCGCGTGTGATCCACGTGTCCTCAGAAGGAGGCTTGCCTTTCCAACGAACCAAATAGCGCTGATAGTCGCCGCTCTGGGAGGTAATGACCTGCTCATCCAGTATCTGGTCAATTTGCTCACGCCGCTTTGCAGTGAAGGCTGTAGGTGGACGCTCGGGAGGTGGCTCACTCACAACGGTGGAATCAGGCTCGAAAGGCTCACTGGGAATCACTGTCGGTTCTCGATAAGCAACCAGATCAGATACATTAAATGTGGAACTGATGCCATAATCATCTGGAAGTTCAATCACATAGGCATTGGACCCAACACGTTTGAGTACTTTAAAGGGCCCAGCTCCCCGAGCATGTAGCTTTTTAACGACTCCCGAAGGGAACCGCTCGGGTCTAACCCGCACCATGACGTAATCACCCTCCTGAAACTCACGGAAGCGACGATGTAAATTTGCTGCATTCTTGTATTTTTCATTATTCAGTTCAATTTGTTGAAGAATGTGCTCATGCAGACTCCTAATGTGCTCGGCCAAGGACTCAGCTGACTCAGAAACTCGAATGTGTGGGGGCAGGGAAGCAAGGTCTATGGGTTGCCTAGGTCTATAACCTGAGACTATCTCAAAGGGACTCATACCTGTAGACCTGTTGACCGATTTATTGTATGCAAATTCTGCCAGAGGTAGGATCAGATCCCAGTTCCGCGCATGGTCACCCACCAGACAACGCAACAAATTTCCCAGACTCCTATTGACAACCTCCATTTGACCATCAGTTTGGGGGTGATAAGCTGTTGAGAACTTGAGTTTGGTCCCCAAAAGATGCCAAAGGGTTTTCCAAAAATAGCTCACAAAACGGACATCCCTATCTGAGACAATGGTCTTAGGAAGGCCATGCAGACGGACAACCTCACCCAGAAGAGACGGGCAATCTTAGACGCATCTGAAGTTTTGGCACATGCAAGAAAGTGGGCCATCTTGGAGAATCTATCCACCACGACCATGATAGAATCGTGCCTACGAGCCGTACGTGGCAACCCGAGGACAAAGTCCATGCTCAAATCCTGCCAAGGACGGTCGGGAACTGGTAGAGGAGTGTACAACCCAATATTGCTTGCGCTGCTTAGCTGTGGCACAGGTGCGGCATTGGGCCACGATGCGGGCAACGTCTCGTTTGAGACTGGGCCAAAAGAAGCGATACTCTACCAGCTCAATGGTTTTGTTCCGACCGAAGTGACCCGCTAGGCCCCCCGCATGAATCTCCCACACCAAGAAATCACGGACAGATGTCCGGGGGATACACAGTCGATCGCCTCGAAAATGAATCCGTCGTGAAGGACATAGTCCTCATACTCTCGGAGGGACCAGACTGAAGGGTAGAATAAATGGGACCGAAATCTGGGCACTCCGCATAGCTCTCCTGGAGCTTCTCAAACCCAATGACTTCAGTGTGGACAATAGAGAGCAGATTCGACCGCCGACTTAGTGCATCGGCCACTCGATTCTCCACGCCAGCTTTATGCTTCAGAACAAAAGTATAGGCCTGGAGGTATTCGATCCATCGACTATGCCGGGAATTGAGCTTCTTTTGGGCCTGGAGAAATCGGAGGGCTTCATGATCTGAGTACAACACAAATTCATTCGGGAGCAAATAATGGCGCCAATACCGCAAAGCTTGGACTACCGCATAAAATTCCCGATCATAAGTGGAGTACCTCAGCTTTGCGTCATTCAACTTTTCACTGAAGAAGGCGATAGGGTGTCCCTCCTGACTCAATACACCTCCTATGCCAACTCCGGATGCATCACACGAAACTTCGAACACCCTAGAGAAATCAGGAAGCCGAAGCACGGGTGCCTGGGTCATTCGCTCCTTGAGTTCCTGAAAAGCCATGTTGGCTGCCTTGGTCCACATAAAATTGCCCTTCCGGAGGCAGTCCGTAATGGGAGCGGTGACCGTGCTGAACCCACGAATGAATCGGCGGTAGAAAGTGGCGAGGCCATGAAAGCTTCGCGCCTCATGAAGAGTTTGGGGTTCGGCCAGTCAACTATTGCCTTAATCTTCTCCGGATCGGCAGAGACCCCATCACTGGATACAATGAACCCCAAGAAGGTCACTTGATCGGTCACAAAAGCATATTTCTTGAGATTACCATATAGGCTCTCCTGGCGAA
Organism: Colocasia esculenta; assembly: GCA_014218235.1. NCBI lineage: Eukaryota > Viridiplantae > Streptophyta > Magnoliopsida > Alismatales > Araceae > Colocasia > Colocasia esculenta. Next base: position 94,522,534 of record CM024759.1, on the reverse strand, counting down.
GGGTAAGGCAGACTTGACGCAAGTGCTCCAAATACTCTGCCCGAGTGCGGCTGTAGATGAGAATGTCATCAAAATAGACGACAAGAAATTTCCGATGAAAGGCCGCAAGGTCTCGGTCATAAGCCGCATGAAGGTACTAGGAGCATTGGATAACCCAAAGGGCATAACCAACCATTCGTAGAGCCCATCCCGAGTCTTGAAAGCAGTCTTCCATTCATCACCAGGTCGAACTCTGACCTGATGATAGCCACTCTTGAGATCAATCTTGGAAAATACAGTGGCCCCCGCCATCATGTCTAACATGTCATCCAAACGGGGAATAGGAAAACGATAACAGTAATGCGGTTGATGGCGCGGCTGTCTACACACATCCGCCAGGTGCCATCCTTCTTGGGAGCAAGAAGCGCGGGTACTGCACATGGGCTAGTGCTGACCCGAATGTAGCCGCGCCGTAAGAGGGCTTCAACCTGCCTCTGGAGTTCAGCAAGCTCTATTGGATTGAGGCGGTAATGAGGCAGGTTTGGTAGGGAGGAACCCGGAATGAAATCAATGGCATGTTGAATGCCACGCATTGGAGGTAAGCCATCCGGTAAGTCCTCGGGGAACACATCCGCAAATTCTTGGAGTAGGATTATGACCTCAGCAGATTGCTCATCAGTTGCCTCAGCATCCGACTGAACGATGTTAATACGCAACAGCAAGACGAATACATCGTCGGTTTCCTGAACCTCTTCCTCAAATTCCCTAGCATAATGAGCTGTAAGGTGGGAACAGTGGGGGTGCGCACCCTTTGGGTGTGCGAAACAGATGCCTTACTAGGTGGTGGTGCGGGAAGATGAGTGGGTGTGCTAGAGGAAGGGGTAGCGGGGCTGGCCTGAATGTTAGGAGATGGGGAAGCTCGAGATGGCGAACCTTTTGGTTGGGTTGGATGAATGGTGATGCGATGTCCGCCATGCTCGAAAACACAAGTGTTGGAGCGACCATAAAGAGTGGCATCAACATCATAAATCCATGGTCGGCCAGAATGACGCTCCCAACCTCCATGGGTAAGACATCGCACCAGATTTGAGCCTCATAAGAGTGGAGCTGGATCGGAACGAGGCATCTCAAATGGATGGGGATAGAAGTAGTGTCCACCCAAGACACCTGGTATGGGCGGGGATGGTCCACGGTAGCCAGGCCCAAACGGGCAACCGTACTAGTGGAAATCGCATTGATGCAGCTCCCGCTATCAACGATGACTCGGCAAACCTTGCACCTAGACGGCAGTAGGTCTGAAAAATAGCAGTGCGGCGCCAGTCATCCGTCTCCTTTGGTCGGGCAAAGATGCACCGAACCACCCCAAGCCGTTCTCCCCCAGGAGCTTCAGTAAAATTGACGGCCTGACTGGTGCCATTCACTTCCTCTTCCAAAATACTCATCCGCCAAGTCGGCCTCAGCCTCATAACTGACATCCACGAGCGGTGGCGAAGAGTCCACTGGAACACTGCTCTCTATAGCTAGGGCACGGTGTGGACAAGAACTAGCAATGTGCCCTATACCCTGGCAATTATAACATCGGATGCGAGAGCTACCTTCCTGAGGAGCAGCTTCCTTTATGGGCGCCTTCCCTCTGTCCTCCCGAGTGAGAGGTGGAGGTCCAAGAAGGGAACGAACGGAGGAGGTGGCAGAGCGGGCGCGACTTCCCTCTGGCGTTGCCCTTCAGGAGCCCGAAAAGGAGGAACTCTCTGAGAAGAAGCCGGGGCAACACGCTGATCGGTATGACGCTGGAAAGTGGGTCTAACTCTAGGTGGGGACGCTTGCTCAAGCTCAAACTGCTCCATCTCTCGCACCACCTGATAGGCGTGGTCAAGGTCGGTGACATGTTGGCGGAATAATTCTTGCTGATAGACGCGACGAAGACCCTTCCGGAATCGAGAAAGGGTTAGTGCACCCTCCTCGCGGACTCCACACCTAACAGGAGATCATCAAATTCATCTATATACTCAGACACTGTCTGAGATCCCTGAGAGACATTCTGCCACCGATCAATCAACCGATGTCTGTACGTCGAAGGGACGTACTTCTCGCGCAGCCGAACTTTCATCTCATTCCAAGTATCAATGGGCTCCTCATATCGTTGAGCAAGACGATCCTCCAGGCTGGTCCAAAAAGTGAGGGCTCGTCCCCTCAACATGGTCTTGGTGAAGAAGGTTCGCCGAGGATCAGACATACCCATCCACTCAAAGTAGCGGTTCATCCACGCTTCCCAGTCAAGATAATGTTGCGGTTCCAAAGATCCGTCAAAACTGGGAGCCTCAAGGCGGGCGTTGTGGATATCTTGATCCCGCTCACGAAAGGCCCACCGCTCATCCTCAAACTCTGGGTCATGTCTATGACCATATCTCCGGTGTCTCGGGCGAAACAGGACCTCGAGGAGTCTCACCCACCTCCTCACCAAACGACTCACCGTCATAGTCCCCTAAATGACCCGACGATCCGCCAGCACGGGCAGCTCGAGGAAGGGGAACCCGGGGGAGTGGGGGCGTTGCGGTTGTGGCGGTTCCACCAATGTTCATGCCTCGGCTCAGGGCGGCCACTCTCGAGTACCTACCACCCGACAACACCCAATACGGACCAACTTATCCCCTGGACGGTACGACCAGACTCGGTGAGATCTCTGCGAAACGATGGTCCATCTACGAATGTCCTCCATGAAGTTTATTACACTAACTCGGTCAGGCTGGCGTAGGATTTTCAGTACGTGACCCCTGGAGCTAGTAGGTGTGAACCCCAACATGGGGATGTGAAGCGACATCATGGATGGCAAAATCGCGCGGGTCGGGTCGGGGTCGGGCGGGTCGGGGTCGGGTCGGCGCCCGGCGACCCGAGTTGGCGGGGGAACTGGCCGGGATCCGCGGATTCCCGGTAGTCGGGCCGGATCCGCCGGGGTCGCGCGACTCCGCGACCCGACTACCCCGACCCGCCCGACCCCGCGGATCCCCCTTTAAGGAGGGATCCCGTCCCGGGACTGCGCAGACAGAACCCTGTCTGCGCAGTCCCGAGCACCCCCCTTCCCAGCCCCCTGCCCCCCTCCCCCTGCGGCCCTGCCGGAGCAGCCACCTTCGCCGCCGCCGCCGCCGGAGCTCCGGGAGGCTCGCCGCCGGCCGCCGCCACTGCAAGCAGCCGCCGGCGCCCTTCCTCTCTCTCTGTTCTCTTCTCTCTCTTCTGTGAGGTGAGATTTTTCAATTTTTTTTTTTTAAATCTGAAAAAATAGGAAATGGTAAATAGACTATAGATCTGTAGATCTATAGCATATTTAACATGTTTATGACTTCATTCTCTTAAATCTCCAAATTTAGCCCTAATTAGGGTATAAAAATTAGGGATTTGTGTCATGAATGAAATTAATGTGCAATTGAGTGATTAATAGAACTATTTTAGTTGATTAGAGTTTGTTGGTAGACTTAATTGCATTACATTGACTGTTTTCCCTGAAAATCCCCAAATGACCCTAATTAGGGTTTAAAATTTAGGGATTTTAGGTCCTTAACGTAATTATTATGTAATTGAGTGTCCAATATAGTTATTTTACTTGATTAGAGTTTTGTATGAACATTGCATGATCTTTTTTTTTTAATTCTCAACTTAAACCTTAATTAGGGGTTTAAAAAATAAGAATTGTAGGTCATTAATATAATAAATGTGTAATTGAGTGTTCAGTGTGGTCATTTGAGTTGATTAGAGTTTTGTATGTACAATATTTATAGTCCATGATATTTTTTTTCATAAATTCCCAAATTAAACCCTAAATAGGGTTTATAAATTAGGGATTATGTGTATTTAACGTGCAATTTAATTGCATTCTTACACAGGAATATGGCACATCATGAACATGAAGAGCAAGAGGTGGAGCAGGCCATTGATCCTGGTTGGGCTCATGGTACTCTCCTTGATGCATCTAAGAGAAAAGTGAAATGTAATTGGTGTAGAAAGGAGATGTTTGGAGGCATTTATCGCCTTAAACAACATCTTGCTGGGATTGCTGGGAATGTTTCAAAATGTCCGAATTGTCCAATGGAAGTGAGAAATGAAATAAAAGCATATCTGAAGGGGAAGAGAGCAGAAAAAATATTGACAACTCAGCAGCAACAAGAACTTCAAGATGAGCTTTCTGGGAGACAGATTCGTAGAGATTATGATCTACCAATTCCTGTGGATGATGATGAAGATGATGATGATGATCCTGATCCTGATCCTGAGTTTACTGCAGCGGCACGTGCTAGTCGCGTTCTTATGCGGAGGAAGATGAGAGACGAAGGGGTTTAGGGACATCAGGTGCACATGTGTCTAGAGATGACTCTAGGACATCTCTTCCTAGAAGTACACAGGGTCCTATGGATGCATATTTGTATAGATCAAGGTCTGTAAAACAACCAGGAATCAAGCAGGCATTGAAAGGAGTGAAATCCACTGCAAAGGCAGCAAAGGGTGCAATCAAAGGCATTGTCAAATGGTTTTTACATGCAGGTGTCCCAGCACATACGGCAGAGAGCCCATATTTTCAGAGTATGTTGGATGCAATTGCGGAAGCTGGGCCTGGTATTAAGGCTCCTACAAGGAAGTACATTTATGATGCTGGGCTTGATGATGAATATGAGGAGTTGAAAACATGGGTGAGTAGCTTCAAAAATATTTGGAAAGAACGTGGTTGCACCATTATGTGTGATGGTTGGACAGGGACCACAAGAAAATCCATGATAAATTTTCTTGTGTATTGCTGCGAAGGGTCTATTTTCTTTAAATCTGTTGATGCATCTAACAAAATCAAGAATGCAGAATATTTGTTTAAACTTATGGATGCAGTTGTGGAGGAAGTGGGTGAAGAGAACGTTGTACAAGTTGTGACTGATAATGAACCGAGCTACAAGGCTGCGGTAGGTTGTTAATGGAAAAGAGACACCATCTCTATTGGGTTCCATGTGCAGCACATTGCATTGATTTAATGATGGAGGACATAGGCAAAGATTCTCATATTCATGGTATCATTGATGATGCTCAGATGATAACTTCCTTTATTTATAGTCACAACAGGATTTTGAATATGATGAGGAAGTACACAGATGGGAGAGATCTCCTTCGTGCTGGTCCCACCAGATTTGCATCCAATTTTATTTCTTTGGAGAGCCTAATGAAATATAGGCATCAATTGGGCCAATTGATTAATTCTACAGAATTTTTGCAACATGTAGACACTCTACGGCTTGATAGTAAAGATGTTGCTCTCCAAGTCCAAGACCTGATTAGCAATGCACGATTTTGGGAGAAGGTTTCCTACTACCTCAAAGTAATAGAGCCTTTGGTACTTATCCTTAGAATGGTTGATGGTGACGACAAAAATGATATGGGATATTTGTACGAGGCAATGGACAAGGCAAAGGAAAAGTTGAGGGAAAGGAATCCTAAAGCCTACAGAAAATGGTGGGCCATCATAGACAAGCGATGGGAGATGACTCTCCACCATGATCTTCATGCTGCAGGTAATTTATTTAATGTAATTACTTGCTGAATTATTTTATGATACCATACTTAAACTTCTTTTATCATATGCAGGGTATTTTTTCAACCCTAGGATTCAATATAAAGATGATGTGCACAATGACGGAGAAGTGATGAGAGGCACCATCAATGTCATCACTCGCATTGCAAGGAGCATGAATGAGAGATTAGACGCAGTGGCAGAGGTAGGATAGTATATTTTATTTTGCATATGTATGTATGATTCATTTGACATGACATATGCCATGTCTTCCATTTTGTAGGTGGAGAGATATAAGATGAAAGTTGGGATATACGGAGGATATGACATGACATATGCAGCTCAAAGACTCAGTCCAGGTGGTTTTACATGTTTGGGTGTTTGCCTAAAATCATAAATATAAGATTTCACCATCCTTATAATGATTAATGTTCGCTTATTTTATTGTAACAGCTGAATGGTGGATCCAAGTCAATTATCAGCAAGCTGGAACAAATCCCTTAGCGTATGTTGCAGTGAGAGTATTAAGTCAAACCACTTCTTCTAGCCCATGTGAAAGGAATTGGAGTACATTCAGCCTTATTCACACAAAAATCCGCAATAGGCTGGGTGTGGATAGGCTAGAGAAGTTGGTTTACTGTCATTATAATATGCGTTTAAGGGTGAAGCAAAAAGAAGAAAGGCAAAAGATAGAAAGACAGAGATTCATGCAGCTAGCTGGTAGACCATTTGAGGAGGTGGTTCCTGAGATAGATGTTGATGAGTTGCTAAATGAGGAACACCCTTTACATGCTTGGGTGGAGACGAGAGCTGAGGGAGAGCTAGCTGACTTTCATCCTGATGATCGGCTAGTTCAAGCATGTGAAGGAGATGTTTTATTAGAAGAGCATGTACCTGAGAGAGCTGAGAGGCCAGAATTGAGAAGATCTTCCACCGTACATGATACTAGTATTTCTTCATCTCAGCCAGAATTGAGAAGATCTACCTCCCAGTTAGAGCCCAAAAGAAAGAAAGACAAAGGCAAAAGAAAGCAAAGCCAAACAAAGAAAGAAGAACAGAAGAACCAAGAAGAAAATCACAAGAAGGTGAAGAGGACTCTCCTGAGGCAGAGACACATATTGGGCAGCCATTTTCTGAGGCTCCACCCCTGCCATCTCATTTGGCTAGATTATATGAGGCAGAGAAATTACATTATGAACGTCGCAAAAAGAAGAGTACAAAAGAAAAAGAAAAATAGTGGGGAGTGATGACTCCACCCAATCACCTGATGATGATGATGGTGCTGCTGCAGGTATTGGAGCCACGGGAGGTTATGGGCTTGGGGGTATTATGTCAGGATATGAAGATTATTCACAACCACCCCAACAACAACAAGGAAGCCAAGGGGAAGCACAACAGCAGCACGAGGGATATGAAGGCCAACAAAGGCAAGCAGGCATGATTGGGGATACGGGGCTTCATATCCACCCTTTTTTAGTCCCCCAAAATTGTCATATTCAGACATCAGCTCTAGTAGTGGGCCTAGTTATTTGGGCAATATTCAAACTACTGGATATGGTAGTTTCTTCCCTCCGGGACACTCAGGAGAAAGTTCAAGTCAACAACGCAACAACACCGCGAGGCATCCAAAGAGGATTCCAAGACATTGCAAATTCTTTGTTTGACTTTGGATATACACAGTATGGAGGACATGAGTATGTGCCACCTATTCAATCTCATGAGGTAGAGGATGAGGGTTCAGAAACGTCAAATTGAGAAGGTATTTTTATTTATTTCATGTTATCAACTTGTACATATTTTAATTTTTGCAATGTATGAACATTAATGATTATGTCTTTAGTCATTGTTATTGTTCTTCATGGTACATGAACATGATAAGATTTAAATTTCAATGTGTTTGATTTCAATGAATGTTGTATGTGTCTAGGTAATTTTCTGTAAATTTTAAGGATTTTTCCTGATTTTTTCTGATTTTTTTCATTTTTTAAATAATTTTTTACTCTGGCCGACCCAGGGTCGGCCAGACTCCATTGGAGTCGGCCGGCTCCACCGACCCGACCCGAGTCGGGGTCGGCTGGGTCCGACTCACCCAGCCGACCCGACCCTGCCATCCATGCCTGACATAGGAGAGGTGACGTGATACACAACACCGCTACGTGTGGGCATGAAACAAGGACTTACCCCAATGAACGAGACAGAAGTTAAACATGAGAATTTGACACACTAAGAGCACCTCTTTCTTTGTTTCTTTCTTTTTGTTGGATGAAATTTTGTTGTGTTGTTGGTTTATATATATATATATATATATATATATATATATATATATATATATATATATATATATACTGTTATGACTACTTTCTGATTTTTTTTTTTTTGCAGCAAATTGCGTCACAAGATGAATTTCAAGAAAATGCTACGACTAAGGCGTGCAAGCTATATGATCGAAAAACTGTCCGTTAAGCACTACAAAATGCCAAGTCAAACACCAGTGTGAACTTCCACAATGTATATGAAATTAATTCCACCTGTAATGTCTCTACCAGTACAACGAGTTGGGAAACTCACGACTCACAAACGACAGTGACACATTATTTAGCTAGCTAGGTAACCTATCACACACACGGCGGCAAATTTAACCGAATACTAGAAAAGCAAGTGAGAGAGAGAGACGTGTGACTACGCGCTAACCGACTCGCTGAAAAAGCGAGGTCCATCGAGAAACGTGTACACACGCGCATCGCGCTCACGAAGTCGAAGCCAAACGTCCGTTGTTGTGGGGCTGTATCTTGCTGTCTCTGTCCGGTGCGATTTTCAACGTAGCAAAAACACGTCGTACGGACTCTACGCTTCGCACCGCAGGAGGTGAGACAACTGGTCGCGTCGGGTGCTGACGCGGAGGCGTACGTGGACGACGCGGTTGAAACGCCTCGTGTGGTAGCGCCGGAAGGTAGACGTGAACGGGGTGCTCTCCGTCGGCGTTCAGCACGTCGTGTAAGTTCATCCAGGCGCTGTGCAGTTGGCAGTGGGATGGCCCACTGATCCGTAGAGACCGGGGTAGGCGAGGATGAGCGAGGCGGTCGCGCAGGGAACCTGGTGTCCGCAGACGCAGGGGCGTGCGACCCGGGTGCGTGAACAGGGCGGAGGCGTCGTGCAGCAGGGCTAGCGCGCAGTGCTCACGGGGCGGGCTCGCGGTCGGGGGGTCCGGAAGCGGCCCTGGCGAGTGGCGCGGCAGGGTGACGTGGGGCTCGCGTGGATGCGCGACCCCTGTGGGCGGCTGGCGTGGGGTGACGTGGGCAGGGGCGTGGGGTGGAGGGGCTCGCGTGGGGCCGCCGGCGTGGGGTGATGCGGGCAGGGGCGTGGGGGACGCGTGCGTCCGCGGTGCTGGAAGGCGGGTGCGGGCTACCCGGCGTGCGTCCGCGGATGCAGGAAGGCGGGCGCGGCCTGCGCGGCTCGCAGGCGCGCGGACGGGGAAAGGGAAGACCGACGGACCGCTTCGTCTCTGATACCAAATGATGGGGAACGTGGTGGGGAGGAGGAAGAAAGAAGCGGGGGGATGGGGTTTCGCTGGGAAGAGGAGGGAGAAGCAGAGAGAGAAAAACGTAAAGAGAAAGAAAGAGAGAGAGGTGACGGCTCGAAAGGGATTTCTTTAATTCTCAATAATATCAACTAATCCTTTGTTGCTTACAAGACACATATATATAGGGTTTAAACCCTAAGACTCTCAAAAGACTTAATAAAGACCAACATAACCCTGGGACCTAAATTAAGCAAAATTCGTAATAATAAATAACATAAAATAGCAAAGCCCATGTTGGGCCCCTAGTGGGCCAACATTCACAATAGGACTCAAATAAGATAGAAAATACATCCACAAAGCCAATCATCAGTCCTCAAGCCAAATGGATGCCGATGTCGAATCTGGGACTCTCCTCCGACGATAAACGTACGCCGGGTCGAAACGAACACGGGCTCGGGTGTCCTCACCAACAATGAAATGAACCGGAACGAATAAAGATCCGAAATGGAAACATAAGTGTGAAATCTCCCGTGTCCACACCACCCTACGTTAAGTCTCAAATTAAATTAAATTTGATTTTGGCATGGATGTAAACAGATGACTACACAGACATATACCACTAGCATCCTTGGGTCCCAGATAGTGAGAGCTGCCATGCTTGATATGCCTATTCTGGCACTTGAGATATCTTTTAGCTCACAATCATTGGTATGTTAAATGGGATCAGCATTAAATGCTTCTAATACAATATCATACATATCCAATAACAAAAAATTTGGATGAAAGCATAAATAAAAGAGAGAAATGCAGGAGATTATAATGTAAAAGATAAAATGTCAAGAACAATTAATAACTGAAAACCAAAAACTCAGTTTCACTTACACAATGAAGATATCATCAAAGTGACATTTAACCATTGATTTACAGATAAAGATTCAGTAGCAATAAATAATATACAGGAATATGAGATATAGAATTACTGAAGACAGACATCAGGAGATATCATACGTAAAAAAACAAAAAAATGGTGGTTTCTCCTACCCAGTGAAGATTGCACCAAAGTTATATTTCACCAAGAACTTAGTAGACAGACAGATCTGGAGGTTTAAGTTACAACCTTGAATAAAGGTTTCACTTCACTGGTGCTTGATGCAGTCACCTGTGCGGTATTGCTGTTTTCCTGCACCAGTTCTTCACTCTCATCCGACTCTGGCACACAAGCAGAAGTCTTACTTGCTGTTGTTTGGATCTTTGGAGTTTTACATCCCTCAACATCACTAGCTAAGAGTTGAGATGGTGAACTGCCATCACCGTGACTTGCCAATTCCGAGACCAGGAGCCAATCCCATATTTTCCCATCATCCGAAATGGATAACAAGTGTTTCTTGGAAGCAAGAGATGATTTTCCATGAAAATCTAAAAGTGATTCATGGATCACAGAAGACGAAGATTCCGCATTTGCTAAACCACAGGAAAGATTGCTGACATGTTGAATAGTTGATTCTGACTGGCTGAGGATCACAGTGAGAACAGCAGGGGAGGGAACTGGTGTGCCAATTGAAGGCATTAAATCTTCTATTGTACATAGAACATGGCCCTGTTCACCACTGCAATAAGGTACGGTAAGCATGGAATAAAGGCTCAGAAAGAATTAACATAAGAAGTGCTGTAAGATAATTTGGCGGCAAAGGATTCATTTAGCCGACCCCAAATAATGGGATAAGGCTCTGATGATGATGAAGTGCTGTAAGATAATTTATGCCATTTTTTGAAGTAATATCAAAAGCAGTATATGATCATTCACAATGAGTTTTTTTTGAATAGTTCCCAGCTTATGAACAAAGGACAGACCAGGAATCACAAAACACCTGAATCACATGTCAATCCCATAATGAAAGTCAGTAGAAGGGAGAAGTGTCCAACGTGAACTTCCAAATGCAGCATACAGATGCAAAATTCCTTTTTCCCCCTTGTGGATTATGGCATCAATTTTATTCAACAACAGTGAATAGTTATCAAGGCATACAGGCAGTGACCCACTGCATTACTGCTTAGGCAACAAGGCAAGGTGCCTAGCCAAAGCCTAGTTTATATCACTAAGTTCAATCCAAGAGAGCTATTACTCTACATTTTCTACCATATAAGTTCTATTTTTTTTAAGTTTACCACATAAGTTCTCTGGTTTTTTTAACATAATGATGGAAAGACATGGGTACAGTTCATAGAAAGATACAAGAGCTGCTACAAGGAAATCCTTAATCTACCATGAGGAAGTGGGGAAGAAAAGAAAATAAAATGAAGGAAGAGAACATAGATACAGAAGAGCCTGCTGAAGGAAAAACCAAAAGAGAACTCCCACTGAGATGGTAGGAAAGCTACACAAATCACAAAACCAGGTAGCCCCATGAGCCAAGCTTCTCAAAAATCAGGTTGTAACTCTCATCAATTCCTCTGACAGTGCACAGAGTTGTGCCCACTGCCCATGTAAATGCTGTTTTGCACATATCAAACACTGACTTGAACTTCTAAGAAAACCTTCCCTCATTCCTACGCCTCCAAAATAGCCAAAGCATGCCTGCAAGGATGTAGACTCACACTTACTTTCTGGCTGCAGACAGTTTGTTGACAATACACCACTTGTGAAGTTCCTGGGATCCAGGGCCATCCGGCAGTCAGAGGCTCATCAATTTGTAGACATTTACAAAAATTCTCCACACCACCTCGATGATTACACATGAACAAAACAGGTGGGACAAGGTCTCCTCATGGAAACCACAAAAGACAACATGTCATTCTGAGTGGTAACAAAATGATTAATTCTTTCCACGGTTGGCATTCTCCCATTTACTATTTTGTCAAGAAAATGCTGATCTTAGATGGGAGCCCCTTAGTCCAGATAATGTTACACCGCACACTCCAGTTCTCCCATCCATAAGCAGTCTGGAACATGATTTAGCAGAAAGTAACCACTCTTTTCCCGTCGTCACACTCTCGAGTCCTCTTGCTGAAGAGTAATATTGACTTGGCTTAGCGTAGATTGTAGATGGACATACTCCAGTGCTTCTGAGTCAGTGAGGTCCCTTCCAAGCTGAAGAACCCAACTGTTAAATCCCTGAGTGAAGACAAAGTTGACTGTTTTCCTCTTGAACATCAAAAGCCTGTAAATAGTCTGACACAAAGAAGTTAATGGGATTGGACAGCACCATGAATCTAATAGGAAGTTCTCACCATTGCCCAGATGAAATTCAGTGGACACCCTAAAAATATCCAACATTGTAGAATAAAATTCCATAAGGGGGAGATATTGTTCCAATTATTAGGATTTAGACTCCATCTCCCTCTACCTTTAAAATATTTGATCCTAACAATCCTTTCCCAGAGATTATTGGAGCCATCTCCCAGCTTCCAAGGCCATTCAACCATCACTGCTCAACTAAAATCCTCCAAAGGGATGAGCCCTACACCCCTTTGTGTCTTACTAGTGCAGACTCTTGGCCAGCTAAAAAGATGTAAGCTCTTTCTAGAGCCCTTCCACCTGCACAGAAGAATGGACTTCTAATGCTCTCAATGAGTCCAATCACTGTTGTTCAGATCTTCAACATGGCAGCATGATAGTTAGCTAGAGAGGAAGCTTTAGACAACACCCACCTCCCTCCAGCAGAGAGAAACTTTGCTTTCCACCCCTCAAGTCTGTCGACAAACTTATTTATAAATGGATCTCAACCCTTCACTTTAACAACCCCAGCAGTAAGGAGCAAACCCAGGTACTTGATTGGAAAGATAGACGTACTGCAGCCTATGAGATTAGCAACATCCTGCAGTACTTGACTCTCCATACCCACAATACAACCTCTGATTTCTTAAAGTCAATTCTTAACCCTGTGATACATTCCACAAGGGTGAGAATACCTTGCACATTTCTCAGCTTATCCCTGTTTCTGTTGGTGAAGATTAAAGTAACATCATAAAATTGGTGTGATAGGCATAACCCAATGCTCTGGACTGTTAACTCCATCTACTAATCCCTCATCCACTGCTCTAGACCAAAGAGTGCTGAATATCTGTCCAACCAGGAGAAAGATAAGAGGTGAAATAGGATTGTCATGCCTTAAATCCCTAGTGCTCTTAAAGTAGCCACTTGGCTCCCCATTAACAATAATAGGAGTAATGATACAACTCATGACCAAATGAATCCATTTATGGTTGGGCCCCATGGAGCCAGGAAGATTGCTAGCACAGTTCTAGCTCACTCTCTCATAAACTTTCATAAAGTCCAGCTTCATGAGCAAACACTCCCTGTTCCTCCTCTTGAAGTGATGTAATGTTTCATTGGCTGTCAGGATGTTATCAAGGATCACTCTCCCATTTATGAATGCTGATCAATTGCAGTCCACAAGCTTGTGAATGAACTTATTCAATTTTTATGTCATCATTCTAGTGATTATCCTATAGCAACCATTTAGAAGCCTTATCCTCAAATTCTTTAACCACCTTTAGCAGGTTCTCCTTGATAACATCCGAAAAGTGCTGATAAAATCCTAAAAAAAATCTATCTGCCCTGAGACTTATTGGGGTTTGTAGTGAAGACAGCATCTCTAACCTCTTCCCTAAAGGGTTTCAGCATCATCTTGATGCACATTTTGGATAACACCATCCTCAATCTGGGTCTCCAAAGCTCATCTTCAGTGAAAAGATCAGAAAAGAATTTGATAAAGGTATTCTTGACATCCACAGGCTCCTCCATAACAGAGTCTCCAACTAATACATGAGCAATCTGGGCCCACATTTTCCTAGCACAGGCAATAGCTTGAAATAGGTATCCCTGTCGTCCTCTTTGGGCCATTGCTCTTTGGCCTCTTGTCTCCATTTCAATTCGTCCCTCTTCAACCATTTATTATACTCGTTTCTACAAATTCTGAGATGTTCATTTTCCTCTTCCATGGCAATCATTTGATCACACTTGGTCTCCAGCAGATCAATGTGTTGCAGCAAAGATTGTCTAGCATTTAATGAGGCACCAAACTTCTTAGCCACCCATTCCTTCAAACATTCCTCATCCACTTCAACTTGTTGGTGCATTGCGTACAGTTTACTAGGGTTGCCATCCCCTGGAGCTTCATTCCACCTTTTAGCAACCAAGCTTGTCAATCCTTCACAAGTACTCCAAGCTTGCTCATACCTGAAAACTCTTCTAGGCTCTGTCCATCCCTGTGTAAAGCTGGATAGGAAGGTGGTTTGAACAGACCTGCACAGCCCCCTAAGGTTTGAAAAAGGAAACATATTGAACCATTCTCTAGACACAAATACTCTGTCAAGTTTGGATTGAATTGGAGTTTTCCGCATATTGGACCAAGTGAACTTCCTATTTGGCAATGGCAGTTCCATCAGTGCACGCTCCAAGATCCATCCCCCAAATGCTTCCATGTCACATGTCCATCCTTGCTTAGTAGACCTTTACCAAGTATTTGACATTGATTGATTGCTCTGGTCGATCCCAAGCATGAGGGTCGACCACTTTGCATAGATATAAGGCCATTTGGATCATCTTTTGAGCCTCATTTTTGAAGACATAGCAATCTTCAATTGCATGCCCCACCATACGGTGATACGGGCAATACATCTGCCGGCTTCCTTGGTTCTGGCAGTGATATCAATTTGTTGTCGAGGCAGAGATCAAAAAGCTTCTTGGTATGCTCCTTTTTGAAGGAATAAGGAGCCTTCATGCGCTCTGCCAATGTTGGCACTGGCGCTTTCGGCTCTAATTTCTTCTTTGGGGTGGCAGAGATTACTGCCCCCTTTGCTTCATTGCCAGGTGAGAAGTCGATAACATTGACCTCTTTTCCTGGCGGGCTGCGCTCTTTGGGGAGCTTGCCTTTATGAGATGTATGAGCCATTTGTTCGGCTAAGAACATCTCAATTTCTTCTACAATAGAATTCAGTTGATCGAAACTCTTGATATTTGCTCCCAAGAGTTTCTCATTGATTGTTGCTATAAGGTCTCTTCGGCAGATGGTGATTGCATCTTCTTAAGCAGGAGGGTTGTCGCATTTCATGCTAAACTCTCTCCACCTTTTGATGAAGTCGATTGCCGATTCCCCTTTCTTTTGTTTAGGGAAGCAGAGCTCGACAAGAGAGACTTTCCTTTCAACCGTTTGGAAACGGTTGATGAACTTCTTTTCTAGATCAGCCCAATCAGCAACTGAATTGAACTTTAGCTTTGAATACCATTGGAATGCAACTCCGGTCAAGGAAGTTGCGAAATGTCTGAGGAGATATGATTCCTCGAGGGCGAGATCACCCATGGCAGTAATATAATGTGCCAGATGCTCCAGCGGTGACCCATGTCCATCAAACTTTTGTAGTTTTGGGACTTTAGGACACGCCAGTGGCAGCTTTTTGAGTTGATGATGAACAGGATATGGGACAGAATATACGTCCGCAACCTGAATCCCTTCGCCCTGTTGAGCGAATATGTCTTCAATGATTTTTTCTATCATATGCCTTTGTACGGCAATATCTTGCATTGCTCCTGTTTGAGAAGATATAATATTGGACGGATCAATAATATCCTGACCCGTAGCTTGAGGAAGAAGGCCACTTGTGGAAGCCGCCGGATGATTTGCCGGGGCAGGCCCATCCAGATGTTGATTTTATTGTTGATTTTGAGTAAAGACTGGCTCCATAGATTGCCGAAGACTTGAAGTTGCCAGCCACCTCATTTCATTTAGAAGCGTGGCCATTTCAGACTGCCACTGCTGCATCACTTGATATTTGTCATCATCTGACATTGCTTGGAAATTTTCCCTTGTAGGCAAGTCGATAACGGGATTGATAGTAGAAGTAGGAAGTCCGCCTTCTTCAATTTGAATATTTGCTTCTTCAAAGAAGGAGACTTGAATTCCCTCATGTTGAGAGTCAAACACGAGGAGGAGCTTGACCAGACGTTCCAGCTTGCCCGCCATGCTGGCGATTTCTTCTGGCAAATTGCCTGGTATTGGGATGAATAGCCTCAGTGGGAATATTTGGAGTGGCTTCCGTGATTTGTTTCGCCGGTTCGCCAGAGTCCTTCCCGGAGGCGTAGCATGAGAAGATCCTGAGTCTGGGTTTTTCTTCCGCTGCCTAGGTGACACGTCGTCTTTTTGACGAATGGGTACCAGCATTAGAAATTGCCCCCAGCCTATCAAAGACCGAGATTCGCGATATACGGTCAAAGACCGATATACGAGGTTTGAGTTGTTGAGTTGGATTTTCTTTGACTACCCAGATATTCTCCGGGCCTTGGGGAGTATAATTTGATTTTTTATACATCCCTTTTCTCTTTTGTCCATTGAGGTGCTTGGGTTCGGCATGTTGAAGAGAAGCGTATTTGGCATTACTTCTCCTTCCGACCACCTCTGGTGCATTTGTTTGAGTTTTCTTGAATTTCTGGGCCTCCTTCTTGGGAACCCAGATTTGTTTGAGCTTGGCAGATCGCCGAGTCTTTTTCTTAACGTCAGCCTCTACCTTGGAGTCTTCTTGTTTTCCTCGGAACCACCGCAAGACTGAGAAGCGGTTCGAGGTAGGAATTGTTAGAATATACCTATCATGAAAAATGATAGGCTGGCTTCCGTCGAGCCGTACTCGCAGGCTTCCGACCGTGATGGATTTGCAGGATCTCGAGGTAGCAATAGACGGCCTTTTGTTTTTGTGATTTTTGTATTGCCCCCGTTGTGAGGGGACAGCAGCTATAACTTTGGAGGAGATTACCTGAACCGAGTAATTCCGAATTTGAGTTGGGTGGGGTTTGACCCCTTTGGCAACATCATCTTTTGAGGGCATTTGGGTGCCCCCGTTGACAGTAGCAGGACGAGCTTTGACATGCCCACAGCTCCTGCCAATCTTCTTTGTTGATTTATTGGAGGGAGGCTTTTGAGCAGCGCCCTCCTCTTGTTGGGTCGGGACCACCCCTAAGAAGTAAGGGGACCCGACGATGGCTGGAAAGTTTCCGAACACAATCGGAGTCACCAAGTAGCCAAACCTGGCGTGGTTGTTGACGACGAGCGGTCCAAAGGTGACGGCCATCTCCAACAGTTTGAAGTTTGCTTTTTATCCGAGTACCTTCAAGGAAAAATATCAGTATTAGAATTTTCATAAGAAAATGCATATATCTCAACTTTTGGCTATGAATGGTGAGAAGGGGTCCCATCGGGCGTGCCAACTGTGGTACGCGGAAATTTTTCGTTTCGGTTTTATCTTATTTGGATGTTTGAGTTTGATTTGATTTTTATTTATTTCTTTTTATTTCTTTTGCCTTGCGGGGCGTGCCAATCTGTCTAGCAGATAGAAGTAAGAATCCGCGCAGTGCGGAGAGAAATTTTGATGTCCATGGAATGGACAAATGCGCCACATTTAATTTGAACTTTATTGGTTCCCAATTTTTATTCATCAGGCGATTAGGGCAGCGTGTGCTAAACCCCTGTCTCTATCGATCGAAATCGATGTTTTGTTTACATCAAGTTAAAAACCCTTGATGTTATTTTTTCATCAATTTTAACCCGAATACCATTGATAGCAAAGTCGAGAGATTATGCATTTTCTAGAAAATTGTAATACGATGTTTTTTTTTTCAATTTTCTTTATCGGACAAAATGGATTTTGATTTAAAAGAAAGGATTTGTTCTTTTGAAAAAGGTATTTCATTTTTAAAAAGAAGGAGATTTGTTTTGAGAAAAGGATTTCATTTTGAGAAGGAGTATGGATTTCTTTTAGGTTTTGAAATATAATTTGGGAGGTGTGCGGAAGTATACCCGTGATTTCATTTGGTATTTGAATACATTGATTTACTTTAGAGATGAAAAGGAATTTTATTTTGAAAAGGAGTATGAGTTCATTTTGAGGATTTGACATATGATTTGGAAAATGAACGGGTGTATACCCATGGATTTATTTGGTGTCTGAGTATATTATGAGTTTGGGCTCCCGCATAGGCAGAGTCATCGCGCGAATATGAGTATGAACTTGATGGACATATGATTGTATTGACTTTTAGGGGAGAGTCCCTGTATAGACAGGGTGTCCCCATGAAATACGCACATATGTACATATGCATTTATGGACATATGGATATGCTTTTGGGCAGAACCCCCACTTAGGCAGAGTTTCCTTTAAAAGACATATTCACATGAACATATTTTTGTGAACATATGGATATATTTTCAGACAGAACCTCCGCTTGGGCAGAGTTTCCTTTAAAAACATATACATATAAGCACAACATTTTTGAATACATAGATATGTTTCCGGACAAAACCTCCGCTTGGGCAGAGTTTCCTTTAGGAAATATATACATATAAGCACAATATTTGTGAATACATGGATATATTTCCGGGCAGAACCTCCGCTTGGGCAGAGTTTCTTTTAAGAAACATATACATATAAGCACGGAGTTGTGAACATATGAGTATGTTTTCGGACAGAACCTCCACTTGGGCAGAGTTTCCTTTAAGAAACATATACATATAGCACGGAGTTGTGAACATATGAGTATGTTTTCGGGCAGAACCTCCGCTTGGGCAGAGTTTCCTTTAGAAAACATATACACATGAGCACAATATTGTGAGAATATGGGTATGTTTTTTGGACGGAACCTCCGCTTGGGCAGAGTTTCCTTTAGAAGATGCATACACATATGAGCACAAACACTCGCCCATCCCGGAGTCTTACTCGACGGGCGGGGAGAACATATGCATCTAAATGCCCATACCCATAGAGTCTTGCTCAATATGGAGGCATTTAGAGCACGAGAACAAGGGTATTTAAATACCGTATATCCATAGAGTCTTGCTCGATCTGGAAGGTATTTAAACCCCGAAGAACACCCCTTGAGTATTACCCCCACAGAGTCTTGCTCGATGTGGGGGTATGGATTGCATTATGATTTTTTGAGAAACCCTCCATGGAGACTAGCTCGGCATGGGGGGGGGATAGGGGGAGATGTCGATGTTGTGTGGAGACGATCTCCTTTTCTTTGCGCTTGCCGAGGGCGGATGCTTCGCACCGAGCGGGGGAAGAGCCGATACCTTCACACCGAGCGGAGAGCCTTGAAGAACAAGCGGGGGATTTTTAGGAAAGAGCTTTTTGCTTTTTTTTTTTCAAAAGGGCAACGTGGAAGCATATATCCAACCTCCAACCTCTTTGCCCCTAGGGGCTACATGGCATTTTATAGGGGTTTCAACCCCTTTACATTTGTGTGGGATGGGGATGGGACCCCTGTCCATCGGTTGGAGGGGCATTTCCCCCCAACCGATGGACCCCTCCAACCGATGGACAGACCATCGGTTGGAGGGGGGGGGGGGGGGGGAAGACCCCTCCAACCGATGGACAGTCCCATCGGTTGGGGCTTTGAGCTTGGGGGGGTTTGCCTATAAATAGATCCCCATATGCCCCATTATAGGGGAGTTGGTGCTGCTGGAGTTCTGCCCCTTTCCTCGGAGATTTGCTCGGCGAAGAGTTGGATTTGCAAATCCTTGGAGCTTCCGTTGCAAGTGTGTTCTCTTTGTACTTGTTCTTTATACTCGGTCTTATAGACCATGTGCTGCCGGATTTCTTCCGTGTCGTATCTTCCTCGAAGCATTGTTCTTTCTTGAACTTTGGCTTCCCTGGAGGGGCTTGCTGCCATCTTAATAAATAGACTCCCTTTCTTAACTTGAATGCCATTTGGACCCAATATTACCTAAGCAACCATGGGGTTACTTTAAGTAACAGTTTTACTTTGCCTTTAAGTCACCGCTTAAAAGAGACTTCACCCTTATTACTTAAGCAACCAAGAGGGGCTACCTAAGTAACTATTAGACCACTATAAATGGACCATGGTATTCCTTCTGGTAGATCCATCACAACTTTTTAGGGTTCAACAGACGTCAAGATGCGGTATTGACGTCAACCTGCTACTTGTTCTGATGGCAATTTCGATTGCCGTCTATTTTGTGTTGACGTCAACATGTTTTGACATCAAATTTTCTTGGAATGTTGATGTCAATGACGATTGACGTCAAGATTTTTGTTGACAGCAACGAAGTTTGACGTCAAGTTCTGCGTGTCCTAGTTCGAGTTTTTCTCTGAAACTTGTGGTTTTCTTGGATAGATTTGAAGGAATAGAGTCGTGTTAGGGCAAGCATCTTACCCCAATCACGACCCTTGGTTCTCTATATATAGAGAGGGTTCATTTGGGGGAGAACTTTTGCTCTCTTGCTTGGGTTTGGAGTTGTGAGAGAGGAGAGAGAGAGGGCAATCTCGAGGATAGATCGGCCATGTTGCTGTTTGTTCGAGGTTGATGTTGTGAAGAAAAATCTTCCACGACCTGAGAGGAAGGCTCTGGACGAGGAGATCGTGGCCGGATCGTGCTTAAGACGGAGGATTTGATCGTGCTTGGAGGATACCTCTTTGGGTGCAAAAGAGGGCTTCATCGGCTAAATTCTCTTGTTGTAGAATTTTCTAAAGGCAAGTAACTTAGGGTTTCTCTCCGTGGACTTGTCCCTTAAGATTTTCCTATTTTTATAGATTTTTAGAAAATTGTTTTGATGTCGTTTGCCATGTTTTCTTGCCCTCGGTCTGCATTTTGTGCAGTCTGGGAGGTTGACGGCAACAAGTGTGCCGTTAACCTGAACTTGACGACAACATATGTTGGCATCATGTTCATCTTATCCAGAAATTTACAGTTTCGTCATATGTGATGGTTTTGTGAGATTCTGTGATGGTTTTTGAGTTCTTTTCGTTATGTCATGACCAGTTAATCATCATGATGAGTTTGGGTGACCTTGGATTAATTTTTATTAATTATGATATTTATTTGAATTTCTGTTTATATGAAAAGGCATGTGAACTCTTGATAATTTTGATTTCCATGATGTATACATGTTATAAAAATCGTTATATGTTATACTTCAGTTTGTTAGACTACTGTAAGTATGATTTAGGACTTGTTTACCTCGTTTTATTTCTGTTCACGAATACTTAGTGCTTTTGTGAATAATAACCTAATTTCTGACTTTAATTATGAAAAATAGTTGTACTGCTCCGAAAATTATGAAAAATTACTAGTGTGTTCTGTCAAGTATATGTACCCCGTAGTTAAAATTTGAGCATGTTCTAAACATTGTACAATTAGTTATGAATTTCTGAAGCTTTCAGTACCATGTTCTAATAATAAGTATCAAATATATTTTAAAAACGTGATTAGCATCATGATTAGGTTCTGTTAATTATTGCTCATGATTAATCTGAGTATCCAGAAGTGATTAATATATGTTTCATGTTATATGTGTGCATGTGCATGGATAGGGCTGTTCAAAATTCAGTTCAAACCGAAAAACCGAACCGGTCGGTTCGGTTCGGTTTGGGTCCCTATACAGTTCAATTCGGTTTCATTTTCTGAAACTAAATAAATTGATTATATTTATAATATGTGTATTATTTACTCAAACAAAACATAGCGCAGTTGGTTAGCGCATGGGCGAGAACGTTTCTGTGTTGGCGCGAGTTCGAAACTGGTCTCCTGCAAAAGTGTTTTTTGTCAAAACAGTGAACTTTTGGCAAAAAACCATGACAAAGCTAAGTTTCGAACCCTAAATCCCCCCTTTAGGGGGGTCAACGCCTTGGCCATTACGGCAGGCGCGTGGTTGGGATAAAATATGTATTAGACTTTGGTTTAAACCGAACGGTTCGGTTCGGTTCGGTTCGGGTTGACCTCGGGATTCGGTTCGGTTCGGGTTGGCCAAAAAATGAACCAACTCGGACCGAACCGAAACGTGTTCAGCCCTATGCATGGAAAGAGGGAGGAGTATGTGACGTGTGTGTGAAATATATGTTAATGTGAAAAGATAAAAGTTGTGCCAATGAGACACTGCCACTATAGATTGCATGGAGCCGTACTGTAGTAGTGCCCCTATAGGAAGGCTCAATTGTGTTACGTGATACCTGGGACAACGAATCGTGTGAAATCCTAGAGGTGGACAAGTTCCACTGGTAATGGTGGGGAGGGCTTCCCCCAGTTCTGCGCAGTAACCAAGACTTGATCGTTTTGTCTGACGATTAAGTATGTGTTTGTGATTGTGTGATCTTTCTAATGGTGGTTTGGGCTGTGTCTCGGCGTATGTAAAAGTGAATATGTGAACGTGGCACGAGGTATGTGCAAGTGATGTGATATGTGATTGTGATCGTGAAAAGTGAAAACTACATGAAAGCTAGGTGAAATCAAGTGTAAGTGAATGTGAATGTGATAAATGTGAGAATAAGTGCATGTGGAAGCAAAGGTAAAAGTGTATGTGAATATGCCATGAGAAAGTAAATGCATGTGTTAATGTGATTTATGTTAAATGATAATTGTGATATCATGTTTAGTACCATGTGTAGAAGTATTAGAAATTACTTGATAAGCATGTTAGTAGTATCATGTTATAAGTTTTAATATAAGTCATGTGTTAATGTTATGTGAAAGTAAGAATTGCAAGTATATGATTATATGAATACTCTAATGTTAGTGACACCATGCTATAAGTGACCATGTTTAGAACTCTTGTTATACATGAGTTAATATAGAATAGACTTCACGTTTACTTATCCATGTTATAATATGAGCATGTGTTAGTTTAATTGTTAATTGCAAATAGTTAATGATAATGTGATAGTTAGTAAAGTGTTAAACTCTTAGAAAGCATGTGTGGTAAGTGCGTGGTTTGCAATTCTAAGTTTCTTGCTGAGTCTATTGAGTAGACTCACCCTTGCTAACATTTCAGGAGACTTAGAAGCCGAAGAGTTAGCGAGATCCGACGTGGAGCGCGAAGAGTAGATTGAAGATTTATAGTTTATTTCTTAATATGCGATGTTATTATAATATGGACTTTTGTTATTTTGTACTTGGAAACTGGCTATGTTTAGTGGATGTTATGTTATGTTATGTTATTTCTTTTGATTGGACTATATGGACAATGGTATGTGGATTATAAAGTTGATGAAATAAGAGTTGTTTATTTTCCGCTGCAATATTCCTTTTTATTTGTGTATATCTCAGCCCATGTGACTATCGTTGGGGTTTTCTCCCTGTAGTGACTTGCTCTTGTCCGACATGGGTTGGTATAACCGTACCGGGCGGAAGTGGGCCGTTACAGAGATGGTATCAGAGCCACGGGGTTGAGATTATACATGGATAGCCATCAACTTGATTCACATCTCAAAGTCTTTGTAGTGGATAGCCAGATCCATGGAATAACTAATATAGGACTAGAAAAGTGATAAGATGAATGCATGAGAATATACTAGGTGTAGTAATAAATGGAGCTTGACTTGGTATTTATTTTGTAGGCTATGGCTGGAAGGACTCGTCGTTCAAGTGTACCCATCCAAGACGAGGAGCCAAGGAGGATTGCAAGTGAGCATCAGGGAGTACCAACAACTCAAGGACCACATACGCCACCCCGGCCACCGTTGGTCGACTATGACACATTCATGCAAGGGATCGTACAAGCGATGCAGACTCAGGCACAGAGCAGGCAGCTCTTCAGGCGCAGCTTTAGGCTCAAGCTCAGGCTCAGGCTCAGGCACCGATTCAACAGGAGCGTGGTGTTAGAGGAGTAACGGTGATGGAGAGGTTTAAGCGGATGGCCCCGCCTTCTTTTAAAGGGGAGAGTCAGCCGTTGGTAGCAGACAGTTGGCTTAGAGAGATCAAGAAGATATTTAGAGCTATCAGGTGTGCAGAGGATGACAAGGTCAGCTTGGTGACGTACATGCTTCAGGAGCGAGCAGACGTGTGGTGGTCTTCCATTCTTCGCACGTAGTTAGAGGGTTTAGAGCTGAAGGTGACTTGGGTAGAGTTCGTGAGGTTGTTCGAGGCTAAGTTTGTTCCCGAGCAGATCTAGGACAAGATGGAGCAGAAGTTCTTGACGTTGACTCAAGGTTCCATGTCAGTCTTGGAGTATAAGGCTAGATTCGCAGAGTTGGCGAGGTTTGCACCGCACATAGTTGCTAACGAGAGGCGCAAGGTAAAGAAGTTCGTGATGGGGCTCAAATCGTCATTGAGAGCCAGACTTATAACGTTCGACCATAGGACTATGGATGTGGCTCTTACCGCAGCTTGCAGGTAGGAGGGTGAGATGGAGTTGTACCAAGAAGAAAAGAAGGCTCAGGCAAAGAGGTTACCAGAACCGTTCCAGCAGCAGGACAAGAAGATGAAGAGGCTCGTAGAAGACCAGCAACTAGCTATAGTACTAACAAAGTCAGCACCCCATTCAGTAGCTTCTACAACCAGCGAGAAGCCCGAGTGTGTACACTGCGACAAGCGTCATGGCGGAAATTTGTGTTAGACAAAAGCAGGAAGATGTCTCAAGTGCGGCAACCCAGATCATAAGATTAGAGAGTGTCCGAAGCTGAAGACGTTCGTTCCACGAGGTGTTCCAGCAGCAGCAGCGAAGCCAGCAACAAGACCACAAGCACCGACCAGAGTGTACGCGTTAGCCAGAGAAGACACCGACGACGTCACCACAGGTACTTAATCTGATCTTCCAGGACGAAGATCTTTTTAGGGGGAGAGAGTGTAAGGCCCAATAAGTTTCTACAGGTTCGCACTTTCAGAAGATCGTTCGGTCGGCGTTCAGGACCCCGGACGACATGTTTCGGCCGAATCAGGGGTCTGTTGCGAGTGGGCTCTTGACGTCAAGTATGTGTGACGTCAAGATGTGGTTGATGTCAATCGATATTGACGTCAACCTGCTACTTGTTCTGACGGCAATTTCGATTGTCGTCTATTTTGTGTTGACGTCAACATATTTTGACGTCAAGTTTTCTTGGAATGTTGACGTCAATGACGATTGACGTCAAGATTTCTGTTGACAGCGACGAAGTTTGACGTCAAGTTCTGCGTATCCCAGTCCGAGTTTTTCTCCGAAACTTGTAGTTTTCTTTGGATAGGCTTGAAGGAATAGAGTCGTGTTAGGGCAAGGATCTTACCCCAATCACGACCCTTGGTTCTCTATATATAGAGAGGGTTCGTTTGGGGGAGAGAACTTTTGCTCTCTTGTTTAGGTTTAGAGTTGTGAGAGAGAAGAGAGAGAGGGCAATCTCAAGGGTAGATCGGCCATGTAGTTTATGTATCAGCTTGAGAGGGAGTGTTGAAGATACATCGCCCATCAAAGGGCATTTCTGTCTTTAATTTTTGTCAAGTTAATTGGACCCTTCTTATTGGGTTTTTGGGTCTGCGGTCCATTGTAATTTCTCTCTTATTATAGGGACATTATAGTCCTCTGATTATTGTAACCGCGCAACCTCATTATAAAGGAATTTTGGGTCTGCGGTTACTCCATGTTGGAAAAACTGCAGCCTCCTTCGGCTGGATATCAACCGGTTGTCCTTTGTCCTTTTTCTTGCTCTTCTTCCTCCTAAATTCTCTAATTTCTTCAGTAACTATGAAATTCTTCAGAAGTGAAATGTGGTAGTTTCTCTATCATACCAGAAGTTCGATCCACAATTTTCCCATCAATCTATGCTCCACTTTCTTCCAAAAATAAGGCTCCATGAAAATTGATACCATTATCGTAGAGTATTGCCATTTTCTCAAGTGCTCAGCTAACATGATATACATGTGTCTCAAAAGGAGGAAAAACATGCGGAATTTGGATTTTTCAGAAGTAGGTAATAGTAAATAAAGATTTCTTTTCCACAAGCACAATAAGATACAATGCGAGCTGTAGCTGTCTGCATGCACTTTTTCTATCATTGAAGGACAGATGCCAAAGACCCAAAAGCATCAGAGCATTAGGTGAAACCGACAACTTGGCATCCCCCCCTGATTCACGTGGTTTTGCCCATCTATTGCTAATTGGAAACTAGCAGGTGGCAATGGAATGTCTTACCTGGAGTATATCTTAAATTTTTAGCAATAGCTAGGTACATAATAAAGATCTTATCATAGGAGATAGTAGGACATGTTTCTTGGAAGATAGGACATGTTTCCAAAACTTTCACGTGAATGCAAGTGCAGAAATGAAACACACAACTGCACTGGTACCCTATTTCTCCTCAGCTGCAACTGCAATAAAATACACTCTGCTATAGAGAAACACTTACTTCCCATCTTGGATGAGATTGAACCACACAGGTGGCGCACAAGCCCCACTAACTTTCCCTTCTCTTTCCCATGTACTTTTCCTATTCCCAGTGCAAAAAGATATTTGTCAAACTTAAGTTGCTATTTGTCATTGTTAGCGCTAAGAGTTGCAAATAGTAATTTAAGAGTGATAAATAGCTTGAAACTATTTGTCACCCTCACCCTTGAAATTTTTGTCACTATTAAGTTGATATAAACCCTTAATATGTTATTTGTCACCCTTAATGTTAAGGGTGACAAAAAACACAATAAGGGTGACAAATATATTTTTGCATTAGGAAAAGATGTTGCAGGGAGCGGGGCCCGCGGCTGCCCACAACACCTAAACCCATCCAGAATGGGTAGCTAGTCTTTCTTGTGCTCACAATAATTTGAATGAGGAAAGGAATAAACCCCTGCATTCTGAATACACATCTCTCTAGCCCTCCAACCAAGATTCTTGTTGTGTCCACATCTTTGTACAATTATTTCAAAAGAAAAGGCAGATCATACAATCAAACTTCTTTGTGAATGTAGATCATTGGTTTCTTCTCTGTTTTTAGTTCAGAAAGTCCCTTTTTTAGAAATTTTCCAAGTTGGAAATCAAAATTATCCTGAAATTGTTGTAGACAAATACATTCACTACTCCACATCATAAAGTTAATAAAGAAAACAAAAAAAAAATAATGAAGTGAGTGACCCAGAGGGAAACATCCATGTTAGACTGTAGTTGAAGATCATAAACATGTCTTGTACAGCAGATGCTCACCTCTAAAGTTGAAGATCACAAACCTCTCTTGTACAGCAGATGTTCACCTCTAAAGTAAAAGACTGCGTTCATGGAGTAGGGTTTCAACAACCGATTATGTAAACTGGACAGAAGAGCTAATAGGTTTTACTTAATAGCCCTTGGAACTGGGGGTAATGTGGCAGAAAATGTTCTATGCACCCCTGTGCAATAGCTATAAACAAATGAGGGTTTAGAGGCTGGAGGACAATGAATCTTGGAGCATGTGCAGAGATTTGAGAGCCAACTGCCAAGGTTTAGAGCTTCTTCTTAGAACATGAAAATGAGCGAACATAATAGAATCTTGATTTTGCAACAATGTGTATTGGTGCTAAGATGTATGGTCTCTTAGGTTGTGCAGCATCTGTATTTTGTACTCTTGAGTTCAGTTCCTAATCTTATTTCACTAACTGACTTACAGTTTAGGAAAAGTGAGAAGCTTATCCTCTACCTTTCAATTGTACTGCCTCTACTTATTCTCTAATACAGTGGTGGTATAATCTGCACTTCATTCTGAGGAGATATTTGATCTACTCGAAGTCTATAAATCCCTGATATAAAAAGATCAGACAAAGATAAACCAGGTGCCTATTAAAGTGAAGACTTCGAAGCAAAATAGAGAAGGATTTAAACGCTAGTCAAGAATATTTTCAATCGAAAATATGTCGGTATTATGTCGGACAGAAAAGGGGAAGAAAAAACTAAAGAACCCGGGATGGAGGTGGTTCCACCAACAGTGGGGGAAAGACTGATCAAAAACTATAGATGGAACACTTACTTCTTCCTCTTCCACGTGCTTAATTTGCCGTCAAGATGCACACAGTACGCGAGATCTTCATCAGGGTCAGCAATCACGTCCATGATCTTCCCACAGCCGCGCGGCATGGACATGCAGGACAGGGACGTCCCGTATTGCAGGTCGAATAAGATCATTTCCCTGGGGAAGGTGACCAGAAGGATGTGCCGCCACAGGCGTGAGAAGCAGAATCTCACCAGC
Source organism: Colocasia esculenta (assembly GCA_014218235.1). Lineage (NCBI taxonomy): Eukaryota > Viridiplantae > Streptophyta > Magnoliopsida > Alismatales > Araceae > Colocasia > Colocasia esculenta. The sequence continues at coordinate 94,494,599 of CM024759.1, read as the reverse complement.
GGGTGTGGGAAGACAGCAAACGCGGGGGCCGACGCACTTGCCGTCCCAGAGGACAAGGCCTCCCTTTCGATTCTCTGGAGCTCCGCAAGGTCTCCGACTGCCCCCGGGACCTGGTGCTCCTTGAGGAAAACGTCGATATCCTGGCCAGTCCTCCCACCCAGGACCTTGGCAGAGAGCATGAATCCCCTGAGGCCAACAGTGCAGAAGTGCCTAGCATCGAAGGGATCGCGCCGGAGACACGAGAGGAACTCGGGAGAAGCGTCGTACTTCCAGATGCAGCGGCCGGAAGCGGTATCCCAGAGGGCAACGAGGGAGGGACCGCTGATGGAAGCCAAGATCCAGCAGTCGGAGCGAACCCAGCAAAGGTCTTGGACGCCGAGCTTGACCCTGTCGGAGGAGGAGGACGACGAGGAAAAGGAGGCATCAAACTCGAGCCAGAGAAGAACCCGCCGGAAGCGGAAGTCCCAAATGGCAATGCGTCCCTGGCGGTCCCCGACAGCCAGGCGGAGATGGGAGGTAGACGGCTCATCGAGGGCGAGGAGGTCCCGGGGGAGGGGCTGGGGCGTCCAGCGGACGGAGGTCACGAAGGGAGCAAGGCCAGAAGATGGGGAGGAGCCGCCTGCGCGGGAGGGGGCGGGCATTGGAAGGACGGACACAAGCTGCATCGAGCGGGGATCCGCCACCACAACGCTGCTGCCGGCGCCATAAGCTAGAAGGCCGGCGGCGCTGAGGTCGGCACAGCCACCGCCGTTGTCCCGGCTGGGAGGCCCGGGCAGCATGCTGTCCCACGAGTCCCGCGGAGGTGACTCGTGGTGGCCCCTCGTCGATGACGCGGCAGAAGCGGCCATAACCTTTGCGCTCTGCTCTCTCTCTCCCTAGCCGTCTTCTTCCACTTCCAAGCTACGACCAACGACCACCATCACCCCGACAAACGCGAAGCTGCTCACGGAGGAGGAGGAGGAGGAGGAGGCGTCAGATTGGCGGAACAGCAGCGGTAGAATTCAGAAGGCGGCCGGGATCCGGGGAGGGAGAGGCAGATCAAGATCCACGGGAATGGAAACCCGAATAGGCGAACATTGTATGAACATTCTGTAACACATATTCTAATGAAGCTTCCCGCTTACCTTTTCCGGTTTTGCTTCTTCCGTTTTTTCTTTGAGCTTCCCGACCTATTCTTACAGTTTTGTTTCTTTTATTTTAGAGAAAGGTTTATTGTATTTTTACATTGTATTTTAAATATAATATGATTAAATAATAAATTTATGTAACATTCAATAATTAGATTGTCATTTTATCACATCTCATGTGAGAGATATCACATAGATTTTTACCTAGTCACATTGTACAAGTACAATAAATTTTTCTCTTTATTTTATTAATGGTACTTTTACGTGAGAAGAGTTTATTCCCCCCCCCCCCACAACAGGCAAATCGGTCAGTTGCAGGTTGTGTACAGGAGTGTTGTGATATGGTGGGATGGCAATGACGAGTGATCACAATTTAGAGAAAAGTTACTGTATTGACTATACTAGTAAGTGCATTAAATTGGCATCCACTTTGGATGTCATACGGGAGCAACAGTAGTGGCAAAGATGGTGGGGAGAAGAGGACCTCAGTTGGGTCGATCGGTAAGAACTCTTGTTTAAAAGCAAGAGGTCCCGAGTTCGATTTATGGGGGGGGCTTACCTAATCTACATGCAATCCTCGAGGTGTGTAGGTCCGGAATTTTCCTAGTCAAGTGGGGTAAGGACAATACGGGTACACGGAAAGTAGGAGCTGTCAAGTCCTGACCTTGGAGTTCACGAACACCAATCCTTGAGTCCATAAAGCCACACGGGGCGAGGTTTCCTCGTTAGCAAAAAAAAAAGATGGTGGGGAGCAGACGGCAACGATCCACCAGCAACTAGATAATTTGGGTTCTAAAATATAAATTTAAGTTTAAAATATTACTCAGATTTTAAAAATATTGACTAAGTTTTTAATATTAATTTGGACTCTAAAGTATAATCTTTAAGCTCCAAAAAGATGACTTGGACTCTAAAATATAAACTTTGACTCTAAAATATTACTCTTAAGATCTAAAATTATTGACTGGACTTTTAATAATAATTTAGACTCCAAAATATAAATTTTGACTCTAAAATGGTGACTTTGAATCTCATCTAGTCGTCGCTACCGACCGCTAGTCGTCGCGTCGCTGCCGGCCACCGCCACCCCCTACTTCTTGGCTACCATCTGACTCTTACTGCACTTGCTGCACTTATTCTCCCTTGTACAACAGGCAAACCAGTGAGTTCTAGATTGTGGAGTGTCGTGACATGGTGGGATGGCAATGACTAGTGGTCACAACTTAGAGAAAAGCTTGCAGCACTCCAGCTCAGTAGGTGCAACAAGCTGGCATCCAAGGTACCGCCACCTTAGATGTCATGCGGGAGTGGCAGCGGCGATGGAGACAGTGGGGAGCAGGTTGTCACGTCTCGATAGCAGCGGAATAATATTGGGATGCAACAATGATAGTAAAATATAAACTTACTTGTGAGGGTTACATTGCTCAACACACTTCCCGTTCATATCATTTTACTTAAGATTTTCCTAAAAATGTTGATAAAACATAATGAGCATACAAATGTCGAGTAGATTGCCCTCTAAAACAATTCTAAACCACAAGCTAGCAATTAACAGTTTTATTTAATGATTACAGAAAATAATGATAATAATATAAAGGTAAAAATTCATAACAGTGATGCACAACAAAGTCTTTTAGTAGGTTAGTACAAGATTCTCGTAATATCAAAGATTAAACATAACTAAATACTTCTAACGACTGGTCCTTGTAGAACTCACATGTTATAGCATGAGAATGAATTGTTATAATAACACACATGTATTAACAAGGGATTGTCACACATGTAATGACAAGAGAATGACTAGCACGGATTTATCACCCATGTAATGATAAGAGAATAACTAGCACGCTTGTATTAGAAAGGGATTGCCACACGTGTAATTACATAACAGAGAATGACTAGCATGCTTGTAGGAATTACCACACATGTAATTACATGAAGGAGCTACGCATGTAATGACATGAGGATGAGTGGTCAGGAATAACACGCACTTGCATGAAAATGGTGTGGCAAGAACCTAGAATGCACATGATCAGGCTATCATCTGTCAGTTGGGCCCGTAGAAAACACGAACCATTCTTAGGACTAGATCAGAGCCGAATAACTAGCATTGGTCTGTTAAGTATGTTTACCGACAACCGTTAAAGTACGTGGTTATTCTAGGAGTCGAGATAAAAGGTTGCAATGACAAGAGTCTAAAGAATGAAGATTACACATTAACTAGTTCAAGGATCAGACTGGTCATAAAGCAAGTTGGGTGTTCTGTGACAGAATCGGTCGACAGAACTGGCAAAGTTGATCGACAAACAGGAGGATATCGGTCAATAGACTATCATAACCGGTCGACAGATAGGAGGATATCGATCAACCGAAATATAAAGTTCGGTTGACCAAACTTGTGGAGTCGATTGACCGGCATGAAGGGTTCGGTTGACTGATTTTGGTGAAAACTAGAATCGTAAGCACAGAAACAAACATCCAAGATTCGTAAGGCAGATTCTATACTACTTATACTCACTAATTGATTAGATAATGATTTAAGAAAATGGTTAAAAGGTCCTACCTTAGAGTTAAGCACCACTGTTTGGACAATGTGAGCTCTCCAAGATTCTCGTCTCTCCTCTTTCTCCTCCTTCAATGTTTTCGTTCTTTCTTTCTCTCTCTCTTCTTTCTTTTCATTCTGTGGACGACAGGGTAGACGAAGGAGAATAGTAGTGGCATGGAAAGAAAAAGAGGAGATGAAGGGGTAAATAATATTACGGAGAAGGTGAAAGACTACTTATAGTGGTGGCCATGCCCTGCATGGCTGCCACGACAAGGGGTGACAGTGATGAGGGTAATCCTTATCACCCTCAAAGTCTTCTTCAATCGTCACCAATCCCCATTTAGATAAGGATTAGCCATATTGTGACACGTGGCTACCCAATCTTTCTTGAACCTTAAAAAATCTACTGATTAGTGAAGAAGTTCTCTGTTCAAGTGTGAATTGTTCATTAATCAGAATGTATGATACCGATTACTAAACAAGTCCTCTATCGATTGGAGAACAAAAGTCTCCATCGACAGAAGTTAAGTGTTCTTTCGATTGGAGAACAAAAAGTCCTTCCAATTAGATAACAAAAGGTTCTATCGATTAGATAACATAAGGCTCTATCGATTGGTGGTTAAGTGTTATTCCGATTACTGAACAATAGTTCAGTAACACTCCGATTACTGAAGAAAGGGTTAGTAACATATCGATTACTGACCTAAGTATTCCGATTACTGAATATATGTTTCGATTACTAAACAAAAGTTCAATAAACGTATTGATTAGTGAACAAAAATGTATTTCTTATTCTGATTGGTTTGTAAATGAACCGATTAGTGAACAAAAGCTTGTTTCATATTCCAATTGGTTTATAAATGAACCGATTAATGTACATGTCCTTCAATTGTTGTTGATTTTTGGAATTTATATATGACAATGTTCACTACATACTTCTTTGGGTTTTGACATCATGATTCCTTTATGCATGTATACCAAGTTTGAATAATTCTTGATCAAACTAACCAATATTAATTTGGGGTTATTAATTTGGGGTGTTATATATACAGTGGACATCGACGACGACCAAATAATTTGGGCTCTAAATATATGGCTGATGGTGACTAGTAACTAGTGCCAATTAGAATTCCTCGGCCAAAATTAATATTTTTAATCAAAAGTCCATATTTTACAATTAAATTAATATGTTTCAACAAAAAGTCAATATCTATCAACCAAAAAAGGTAATCAGTTGCCACCACTAATCACCACCATAAGTTATCGCAAGTTGCTATCTACATGCATCCCCCCACATGCCATGTGACACGTGGACGAATAAGAGACAAATCGAGCAATCTTAGCTCAGAGAAATACTTGGTGCACACTAAGGCCCACGTCTACGATGAGAGCCTTGTGGAAGAAGGCAATTGACATATAAAGGTGGGGAGAGAATATGACAAAAAATTAATGATGACTTGAAGTGGCCCTAAAAATACTTACATGCCCTTGTGTTTGCCTCTGCGGAGAACCCTCTCTCTCAACCGAAACTATTCACTCTCTCACTCACTTTTGTTGAGCAACTATCCCTTAAAATATTGTTAAACATTTTAAGCATTGTGTTTCTGCTATGACAAAATCTTTTAAGACTTTCTACAATCTAAACTATTAAAAATATATCACAAGTATTTTGTATAAAAGAAATATGACATGTACAATACTGTAAGTATCAACACCGTCACACGAAATTTCTCTAAGTCCACAGCATATATTATGTACCATACTAACTCCGACTTTAGAAAAGTCGAAGTGTTGTACCATTTGTACCAATAGGTAGTACTCCGACTTTGGAAAAAGTCGAAGTCTAGCAGTACTCCGACTTCCTAAAAGTCGAAGTCTGACAGGACTCCGACTCTCAAAAGTTGAAGTCTGTATGGACTCCGACTCCTTAAAAGTCGAAGTATGACTTGCTATCAATGATCTTTCACTCCGACTCCTAAGAAGTCGAAGTCATTGTATCTTACTCCAACTCTTTGTAAGTCTAAGTCTATTGCTTGTTTGCTTTGCACTCCGACTTCTTAAAAGTAGAAGTATGTCATTGATGAGCCTTTATCTCTCCGACTCTCAAAGTTGAAGTCTGTTATCAATCAATGACTCACTGCGACTTCTATATAGTTGAAGTTCTATTTGTATCTTATCTTTGACTCTGACTCCTTTAAAGTCGAAGCATCACATCAACTTCTGTGTACTTATACTTAAAATAATACTTATGTTAATCTGTCATTCCATAGAATCCATAAAATCTTAATCTTGTTTATTTCAAATTATTTGTTATCCCTATGGGATCCATTACAGAATGAATAACACTTACATGTCTTAACAGAATAATGTTTTTCTTGCTATCACCATTTAAATATTTTGATTAATAAAAAAAAATTATATTCAAAATGACCATATAAAAATATCTTTGTTAAGATCTGAAATAATTATATGAATGTAATATCTTGCTTGTTGTCAGAAGTTTAGTTATTTTCATTTGACAGTTGTTATGAAGTAAATGCGATGGTAGGTATAAGCAGCATGGGCTATCTGTCAGAGCTCACCTACCACTGTCAGAACTCCATGACTTTCAGGAGAAGTCCTTGTATTCCCTATACAATTGGCTGTCTATCTTTAAATGTTCTGAACAACTGTCTGTCTGAACTCCTTCATGCTTTATATACTTTTTCTCACCTACCTCCGAAAGTATGGAGGTATCTGTGTCCTTCTTGTCCTTTCAGGCTTGCAGAACATTATGAAGCATGCTTAGCTTTCTGCCTTGAGCATGGAATTTATAGAACATTAATGAAGTTGTCTATCAAGCCATGAAGCTACCTACATAGCCTGAAGACGTTGGGACTCTAAGGAGCTGAAGATCTGATGGACAACCTAGAAAGCTCATAGTCTCTTCTCAAACGAATATCTGTCAACGACTATCTTCCAACAATCAGTTTCAAACGGGAAGATATTTGAAGCCCATATATAGAAGCTAGAGTTTGAAAAAGAATAATATACCAACCAGTGACACTGAGCTCCATTCAGAAATCACAAGAGTCACCACAAGCCTTCTACTAAAAAGAAGAAAAGAGAGCTGCTTTTTTAGTCTTCGACTTCCAAGCTCTCTAGTTTCAAAAGTCTTTCTTGTTGGGTGGTCTTCTGTAACTATAGATCTTTCTCAATCCACCCACTTAGATTCATAAAGAATTAGAGCTCCAATTCTTATCGTATCTCTTTCTAATTCTCTGTGTTTGCTCATCCTTATGGACACACAAGTGTTTTCATTTCTGTATTAGATAACCCACATGAGGTTTGTTTCCTGCAGTACCCCTCTTGTGAAGGGAAGACCTATTGGTATAGATAGCCTTTGTACTCCTTGGTAAAGGGAAGACTTGCTTGGGAGCAAGTGGGTTTGTAATACCTCTCAGGTTGAGAGAAGACCTAATGTTCTTGGCAGTTTAGTGAAATCCCAAGAGGTTACTTGGGGACTGGATGTAGGACTTCTATGTGGGAAGGGTCGAACCAGGATAAAATCTCTTGTGCAAATTGTGTGATTGTTTCCGCCAAGCTTTCACTTGTTTCACACACACCACACTAAATACTAACGACTTTATTTAGTGTCATCTATTTTTAGATATTTTTTAAAGCGCAAGAAGTCCTATTCACCCCCTCTAGGACATCTATAGTGTCATCTCGATCCAACAACTTTCTTCTCAGTCTCTCTTGCTCTCACTCCCTCTCGTTGTCTCGATCTCTCTTGCTCTCTCTCCCTCTCGCGCTCCCTCGTTGTCGCTCCATCTCTCTCTCTCTCTCTCTCTCTCGCTATCTCTCTCCCTCACGCTCTCGCAATACCCCCCCCCCCCCTCCTCCCCTTCTTCATGATGGTGATGAAGGGGACATTGAAGAGTTATCGTCGAAAGATTGTCGATGAGGACTCATGAACATGGTTCAAGTAATCCTCGTCATACTTGAATCTCCCTTAATTAATACAGTTTTGATGATAACAAAATTATAACTATCGACAGCAGAATCCTCAAAAGTAATTTGAGTTTTGGTGATGACAAAATTGAGAATTATCATTGGAAATATGATGACTAAAGTCAATGGCAAAAATAAATGAGAAAACAATATCATGTACACTAAAAAAATGAAAAACTTATTACTGGAAAAATATGATCTATATCCCAATCACAAAAATTAAGTCTAAGATAGAGTGAAAAACAAGTCTTAAACTCAAGGGCAATAGAAAACAAGTCTTTAGAAAATGGCTCTCTAGGCTAAGTACAAAATGAGTCTTAGGAGACAAATGATAGAAAATCAAGTCTCAAAGTCGAGAAAAAAAGAGTCCTAGACACATCTTAAAAAATTAAATCTTCGGACACAGGTCCAAAATGAGTCTCAAGGATAGGGCAAATCAAGCCTCAGATTTTAAGCCAAAACAAATCTCAAACTTAAGACTGAAATGAGTCTCGGACTCAGCAAAAATCAAGTCTCAAGTTTGACTACTTAAATCTGATGAACATAGTTCATTTAGTTAGTATTATCTCCCTAACTAATTCAATTTTTTATAATAACAAAATTAAGTTCAATTGGAAATAACTAGATTATAATTGAAATAGAATTGTCATGAAGAAAGTCCTTGACACATCTTGTAAAATCAAGTCTTAGACTGAAAGACCAAAAGCAAGTCTCTAGACAATAATGAAAAACAAGTTTGAGGAGATAGAGGAAATCAAGCCTAAAAAGAAAGTTGAAAATGAGTCTCAAGTACAAGACAAAACAAGTCTTAGACTTACCGAGAGAAATTGAGTCTTATGACTCAACAGGGAAATCAAGTCTTAAAGACTAACCCAAATTATGTGTAGCAACTCAATTATCAAAATAAATAAATAAATTATAATTAATAACAAATTTAAAGAATAAATGGTTAAATTAAACCCAATAAAATTAAATATAACCAGTAGGCTTACAAATAGTCCATAAGGGAATTATTGGGCCAAAATAGGGTTACAATAATGGAATAATAAGAAATTATTATAAATTTCGTAATGCTTATTATCCCATTAGATAAATTGGGTAAAATTAGTTTAAATATATTAGGTAATGATGAAATTTCATACTTAAAACCTATCATAACTTGGAAAGTAAGTTTTAACCCAATTCAACTCTAATTGAAGATTGGAAAGCTTAAAGGTAGAGATAAACATGAGAAATTTGTAGTTAAGAAGAATTAGAGTTGTATTAGGAAATAAAAAAAAACATATCTATAAATACACCCCAAATCCCCTTATGGTTGACCCTATTGATGTTTGGAGTCTCCTAAGCATGTGAAGAGGAGGCCAAAGGAGGAGGAGATCGTGAAGAGGAGGAGCCCTAAGGTGTTCTTTATTAGTTCTTCACGTTTTGCCCTAAAGTCACAAATTCGTCTAAAGGTGGACATTCTTCCAAGTAAAACTTAATTAAATCCCTCTTTAGGCTCATATCAATTCTAGAAACATGATCCCCACGTTTTCCCCAATTTTTACCCGACCCCTTGTTCTTCATGATTAATCTTGCTAAATCCATGTCTTCATGTCAATTTTCTTGTCTCTACTCGTTCATAAGCTAAGCATGTTAGCTTCGATTTAAGATTGGTTTGGTGATATTTCATGCACTATAAATCGAGATTTAAGTGTTCTTTCCCCTGTGTCGTGAACGGGCTTTCTGCATTTGAACGCGGTGGACTTGGTGACCGCATCCAGAACGCGATGACACGATACACCGCGTTCTAAATGTGACATCCTACCTCGACACGTTCACTTAAGAAGAATGCGTCACACACCTAAACCGCATTATGAACGCGACTATTCACCCCGTCACGTTCTAGTTGTTGGTTCTGACTCCTTGTTTTAACCCGTGGACAGTGCATTTAACTTATACTTATACTCATAAAATGATTGTTCAACCCATTAAATTTGATCTATGTTGAAACAATATGCTAATTAAGTCTTAATTATTTTCTCAATCTCCTCGTGATGCCATTGATATTATATTATGTCTGTTTTGCAAAATTACACTTGAAACTCAAATATGTCTTAAAATACTTCATAAATTATCTAGTTAATAGATCAAAAATTTACACATAAGCCCCTATGTAATAAAGGACTTATTTCATTTTCTATCACCACTTCGTTGTTCTAGAAATCCTCTAGCATGTCGAGCAATTTTCCACTCTCTTGGCGATGTCAGAACCCTCCGTCAAGTATTCCTCTTGCAGGGCTACAACTTTTTCATCAAGGCCTCTGTAAATCTCTATGTCACGCCCCAATTTTCTCTTATATTCATGTAGCGAAAAGTACACATACTATAATCAGGAATGCGACGGCAAGCAAGCATTCATATGCCATACACACTTGGTTAACACAATAGGCCCATAATTAACGTCAAAATCTAATCTCTTAGAACATAATAGATATTACAATTTCCTGATATCAATGAACAATCTCCTCCATCTATCTCTCAAGAAAAAAAGAGAGCAAAAACTCAAGATCAATCACGCCCTCACTAACTAACGGCTAACAACTCTCTATGGTATAAGAGAAACACTCTTCACTCTTGCCGTCCCCTTCGTTGTCCATATCCTTATGATCACTACCTAAAAGTGTTAACAAAATAGGCATGAGCGAAACTACGCACAGTAGGATTTGCATCTCAAAGTGTAGGCTATGAGATAAGTGATTAACACATTAAGGAACAATAAGAAAGATAGCAGATATATAATGGGAAAACACATTAGAATAGCATGTGTAGACACACATATGTGTAGAGGTCGACACATACAAGCAAGTGTTGACAGATAGAAGTAAATGTCGACAGAGTCATGATGGGGGTTTCACAGTGATTCAAGGAGATGCTTAACAACATGGATTTAACAAGAATTCAAGGACAAGAACACATAAAATGAATAATTAACAAGATTGGCCATATTTCACAAATCGAACATATCAAATCAAATCAGATGAGGGCACTTTCAAATCTTGCACACATATTAGTGTCATGTCAAACACCACAAGTCCATACTCCCGTGGTTTAAAAGTGCTTTGGGGCGCTCTCCCTAGGACCAGACATGGCTCTTATTATGCACATGTATTAGTCATATTTCTGGACCGAAGTCCCATATAGTGCCAATCACGCAGGACACATCATAGCCAAAGGATTTCCAAGAATAAACAGGCAGTAAACAAGAGCAAGATGGTTTCAAAGGTATACTAACAATTGTAAGGGTATCTGGTCAAGATGACATGGTATCAAGACAAGGATGGTTTAAAGCAACATCTACGTAAAAACTACAAGTGGATCCTATAGGAAGCTGGACATGATGGATTCACACTTATGAAAATATGTTTCACAGTTTGCATGGCAAGATTATCATGACAAAGATTCAAAATTTGGTGATCAGAAGATCTTTTAAATCAGTTAGAATAACTTCACTTGTTAAAACTTGTATTTGGTTTTAGAATCCCTTAGAATTCTAAAACAGAACCTACTATATACTAACTTAGACAGAACATCAAAAAGAACAATTCTCTAAGTTTTAAAAGAACATGCAAGGGTCATTTGACATCGGATTTAAGGTTTAGACAGTGGATCGTGGGTTCTGGGATCATACAGACCTATCTGATGACACGAGATTGTGAATTTGAGACAGCACGATTCTCAGACTTTAAATGGATCAAACTATATACTATGGATGTATGAACGAGTGAAGAACTGGAAGGAACAAGTCGAATAGTAGATATTTCGAAGGATGAACAAGGAATGATATTAACTAGAAAACTTCAGAAGATCCAATCTACTTTAAGTTTGGCCCAAGATCACCTACCTTTGGGTCTTATTGCGATTAGGGTTTCTGCAGGCTAAAGCAGGGATGTAGGGGGGTTCAGAACTCCCCAAAATCCCAACCTCCAGATCCTCCCTCTTTCTCCTGGATGATCTCCTCATGTCCATCAGCCAAGAAGGGAGTTTAAGATCTGCCATAGGGGTCTTACGGTGATATTTATAGGGTTAGAGTCGTGTGAGTTTCCAAGTTTTGGAGGTTTCTTAACAAGAGTTTTACTGTGTTTGGTACTTCCATATGTCTAACATGTTGAGTTGTATGTTTTGATGATGACACAATGCTTATTAAGAATATCTGATGATGACTGGAAAAACACATGTCATGTGAATATTGATCATGTGCCCTGTATGGAAACATTGTATTTTGATTAATAATCCTTGAATGCACACTTCTAAGGTAAAGCTCTTTGTGTAGGAGTACAATTATAAGATTAAAGAGTACAAAGGATCAACCCAAGTATGAAGAAAACGAGATCAGAGATCAGAGCATGTAACGTCGCGCATTTCTCGGATCTTCGTGGATTCGTGCTTAGCGGGTTTGGTGGCCAGTGTATGGCCCATTAGTTTGTGTTTTAGGTGTTTTCACCGGTTGTGAGGCTTTGTGGGCCGACAGATTGGGCCCAAAGCACCCACAGGTTTTCTGCCTGTGAACGCGACAAGGGTGTGCGCCGCGTTCTGAACGCGACGGCCCTAGTGGTCGCGTTCCCGTTGCCGCCGAGATGCGGTCCTCGTCTGCATACGTGTTGCGTGTCGCGCTCTGGGCGGCATGCTGACGTCAACCTTGAGCAGGCGACGCCCTACTCCGTCGCATTCAGGTCACGACGAAGGTGCACGTCGTGTTCTCAATCGCACACAGTTCATAACCCAGGTCGGCCAGACAGAGCTGAGCACGCTCTGTTTGGCCAGGGGGAGGAGCTGTTGTGGGGATTTTGGGCGATTCGACATTTCTGAGTGGTTTTCGACGCACTCTCGCTGCGAGGACATCGCATGGAGCGGGGGAGATGCCGTGCCCTGGTTGGTTTGCTGTTCTTTGTGAAGGTAGAGAGAATCCACCTCGTTTGATGCATGGATTATGTGTGTGATGTGTTTAACGCGTTATTTGCTTTATAAACCATAGATACCATGCTAGGGTATTCACTAAAGCATGAAAAATGGAAATTAAGCATGGTTTGCATCGCTTGTGGGGGTAATCGAGGGAGAGGATCCCAGATTAGGGTTCCTGCCTGTGAAGGCAATGGAGCCCCTGTCGCGTTCTGAATGCGACAGGCCGACCGTCGCGTTCAGGTTCTTGAACGCGACATATCAGGGTGTCGCGTTCTGAAGGCGACACTACCCCACGTCGCGACCTCAGTCGAGAGGTCCTGTTGTGCATGTTTTAAACGGTATGATTATCTGACTATCGATGTCTTATGTGCATGGTTGGTGTGAGTGGTGCACTGGCACCTGTTGCACTTGTTGAGCGTGTCGCCCATGGGGACGTGTTGTTTACGTGGTCGACATATGGTTTGCATGGTTTGAGCGGTGTATATATGGTTGGTTTGTGGTGATTGGGCAGTGAGGTTCTGGTGTGAACCTAGCCTTGGTCCTTTAATGTCTGTTATAGATTATATATCCAAGATGGTTTAACTAGTAAGGTATGAGTATGGTTATTAAGTGATTATCGTGTAATGAGTTTGGTGCGGCAATGGAGGTCACCTCGTGACCAATGACAAGCAAGGATATTATTGGTTAAAGTAATTTATGCATGTGTCTATGTAGGCTAGCTTGTAGGTCATAGAGTGACCGGGACAAGCTATCCCTCACCTGTGTATCATGGTTTGTAATAAAGATTATATATGTATGTATCGTGGTTTATGCGTTGCCGAGTTTGGTAGTCCGGCGCCTATTCCGGAATACCTCTTGAAAGGTTTGCGGAATCCCAATATGGTAATCTAGAAGGGGGGTTGAATAGATTACTACCAATTAAAAGTATGAAAACAACCCTTTTTCAATCACAACAAAGTCTTTTGAATTTTCTGTAGAAACAACGTGAGACTTAGATGTGTTGACGATGTGTAGGTGAGTTAGCAATCTATCTAGTGTGTGAATACAACGTGCCTATCAAGCATCTAACGTGAAAATCGTTCAAACCACAAGACACGAAGATTTACGTGGTTCGGAGTACACAAATCGTGTATCCTACGTCCACGACACACACACACACACAGATAAAACTGCTTATCAGCGAGTTCGGTGACTACAACTCACACACACACACGTGTTTTCTGATGTGCACCCACGATCAGAACAACACACACACGTGATCTCAAGCACAAGGATTTCTTGAATCACCACAACACACACACAGATGGTAGAAATATGAAAACAGAGAGAGTTCTGAGTGAGAGAATAAATCCTGGTGAAGAACTCTTCTGAGAACACCTGGAGGAAGTTCAATCTTCGACTTGAATGCTTTGAGTCGATGGAGAAGGTTGAATCCTCGACGTTCTTCTTTCAGGAACTGCTGGATCGACGGATCTTTAGGGCTCTGTGCAGCAGTCTGAAGCAGGGCAGCAGCAACTCTTGTGAAACTTGGAGTAGCTCTAGGGTTTTTGGTTGTGGCTGCTTCTCTGCGAAATTTCCTTCAAAGAGGTGTTTAAATATAGGAGTTCTCACATGGAGAAACGTGAGAGTTGGAAACACCTCCTAGGAAAACTTAGAAACTTTCCGTAGTTTGAATTGTACTCCGTCTGTCGACAGGTCTTGGCCATCTGTCGACAGGCGACAGTAAGACAGAAGTATGGATCTTCAGCTCTGTGAGATCTGTCGACAGTCGAAGACCATCTGTCGACAGATGTGCTCTTTTGTGTAAACGACAGAAGTCTGGATATCTGGACTGTGAGATCTGTCGACAGCCGATCTGTCATCTGTCGACAGATGAAGAATTTCTGAACTATGGGTCTTCTGGCAGACCACACCTGTGAGATCTGTCGACAGGTCTTTTGTGTCTGTCGACAGGTAACCTTGTTTTTGCTTTTTGTGATCTTTTTCACTTGCTTGGAGAGAGCTTGACTTTGTGCATTTGTACCTACATGATGAAACATGTAAAACTAAGTATTTTGAATACACAAATAATCAAGTATTGCATTGGTTTCTATTTCATGTGTTACATGTATCAAACCTCAATTGAAGTTATTCATCATCGAAAAACATGTTGCTATAAATGTTAGAATGAAAACCCAACATTCTCCCCCTTTTTGATGATGACAAAATTTATCAATTAATGCACATTGAGGTTTCTCCCCCTTTTGACAACATCTAAAAGCATTCATCAGACAAACATATAGACAAACATGGAACATGGCACTGTGAATTCATTGATTTGAAGGAGGCATACACAGTACAAAAAGTTGTTTGACTGAGAGTAAACATGAAAGAGAAAGAAGATACATGACCACAAAGTGAAATAAAAAGACCATAAGACTCAGACAAGACAGGACATAGACACTACGTGAAGACCCATTCCTAGACATAAAGCCTATCTAGGCAGCATCATCAGCAGGCGGAGCTGGAGCCTGACGAGTGTTATGCATCTCTGTCTGAAGCCTTGTCATACGGAGCTGGAGCTGGACTTGAGTGTCCGCAAGTGATTCTAGACTCGAATCCACTGTGTCCAATCTTGTGTTCAGGTTCTCAAATCCAGTGGTCATCTGTAGCTGTAACTGTGCAAACAAATCTCGAATGGATGGTTGAGCTGGAGCATCACTAACAATCTCAACGCCCGGCATACCATGTGATCCAGACTGGGAGCCTTCATCCTCGTCATCTTCAGCATCTTCAGCAAGATTCTCATCTTCGTCTTCAACATTCTCCTCTACGGCATCAGCAGGTGCTTTACCCTTAAGTTCCCGGGTAACAATTCCATCAACAAGCTTGTATCCCATGCGATGTGCTGCAGTGAGATCAAAGCTGTTGCGAGAATTTAGCTCTATGCACTCGCTGTCTGGAATGTCAATGCCGATGAACCTCATGAGGGAGGTAAGTGGACAGGCAAAGGGCATCGACCTCCGGGGTTGGTAGAATGTTTTTTTGATAAGACTTAGCATCAGAAGCGGGAGATTAATGGGTTCACAACTGAGGAAGAAGGTGAAGAGAGATTTGTGAACATCGGTGACCAACTCCCGACTGCCATGTTTAGGCGCAATCATGGTAGTGAATATGTGATGGATCATCCTGATCAATGGAGGAAATGAGTTTGCATTGAGTTTAGAGATTTTCTTGGTGCCATCATAATCCTCAAGTGTGAGGAGAGGGTAGTAGACAGAGGCATCCGGTTTGTGGCTTAGGATATCAACTCCAGAATTGGGGATTTGAAGGGCTGTGCAAAGAAGATTTTCAGTGAGTTGAAAAGTGGTGCCCTTGACGGTGGTAAAGAAACGATTATCTGGAGTGAAGCCAAGGTGGTTGTAGAAGTCACGAACGGCAGAAGGAGAATACCGCATGTGACGGTAGAGAAACGGAGTCCAGCCCTGATTGTCGAATAGGGGTTGGAGATTAGGAAACATGACGGCCAAGGACTCAAACTCTACATACCGTTGCTGGACAAACTTGGTATGCGTCCCTTTGAGTGGGTGAGGTGAAGACGGGGAGGCACCACAAGCTCGGGAAGACGATCGTCCCGATGCTTTGTCCTGCGCTCAGCCTCAGCCCCGTCGGCCCGAGAAGAGGAGGGACGGCGGCGAGAAGCCAATTTCTTGGACGGCCTGGAAGACATGAGGAAGGCTAGAAGAAGAAGGATGAGCGTGAGAGAGAGACGTGGGTGAGGGCTCGGATGAGAGGAAGGAAGACCGGAGGAAGGTAGGGTTTTCCCGTCCAGAACAGGGGATGGAGATTTGGAGGGAGGTGGAGAGGGGTTTTGGTGGTAGGAGGAGAAGGGTTCCTATGGATGCCTTTTTATAGAAAGAGGAGGGGATTTTAAAAGGCAAGCCCCACCAAAAAAGCCCCAAACGGCGTGCCCGTTGGACTTCCCAAACTGTGTCTGCCGCCGGCTGTCGACAGATAATAGGGGATCTGTCGACAGATCCTGCAGAGTTTCTGCCAGTGATGTTTGATGTGGATTTTGAAGAAAGAAATGGGAGCATTGGTTACATGAGTCATATTTGTAAGGTGTAAGATGGGTAAACACATATTGTAACCTATCATTGTCATGGACATTAAGGCTCTCCCACTTACCTAAATGGTTTAAACATAATACCCAAGGGACTTAAAGTTAAAGCATGAAGAGAACATTTTCCATTCGTTGAGAAAGACACCATTACCCTTGGTTGATTAAGGACATTGTAGACCAACACTATCCCAAGTTTATGATGATCAAATGATGATTGAAATAAATGTCTAAACTTCTGGATAGCCATAGACATACATGACCTTTGATTTGAGACACTTTGGAGGCTTCACACTATTTCATTCAAATTTTTAAGACAAGAATGCAATGGGAAAAGTGATATTCAAGATAACTTCACACCTTTTGACATGAGGATAGACATGACAAGTGCCCGTACCCCCAGTTACTCAGTCGAAGTTTCCATTATACCGTTGTATAGAGATAATGAGTTTGGTTTTTGACGCGAGGGCAGACATTTGTGATGCCCGTCTCCCCGGTTACTCAGCAAGACCCATCATAGCTCTACCTTTATCCCATTTTTTTTTAAATGACGTTGTATACTTTTCTGAAATAGGTAGCTTTTCTCCATTTAGCTGAAACTTAAGATCAAGGAGATGTATATGATGATCCTTCAGTTCAAAACATAAAGTTCAATAACCATAAGATTTTTCAATTGTATTGAGAATGGTGTGAGCCTACAAGGAAATTATTCAACGGAGTTTAGGTGTTAATCCTCTAAGATAGTTCAATGTTTTCAAAATGATGTAACATAACCCAAGCATGAGTAGTATGTCCAAATCATGGTGGTTTAGGGGATAGCATCAATATCATGTATATATGATGAAGTTAAACATGTATATCCACCCAATAAACACCTTAGTGAAAGTTCATGAACCTGCTGAACAAGTAGGATGTGAAATAGGCATGAATTACTTGAAGAGTTGGTGTCTGTCGACAGCTAGAGAAGTGCCTGTCGACAGATCACACAGACAGAAGAAAGGCCAGTTCGGGCAGAGCAGAACCTGTGAGATCTGTCGACAGATAAGTTGTCGTCTGTCGACAGATTGCACAGACAGAAGAATTAGAGTTCTGTGAGGCCTGATCTGTCGACAGATGGAGTGGGAGCTGTCGACAGATGCCTGTGCAAAGCTGGTTTAAGATTAGAATGAAGAGTGAGATGATCATGACAAGTGAGGGAATTGAAAATACACATTGAATGAGTGATTCTCCTCTCATGAAGGACATCTAACCTAGACTTGCTCCCCATAGTGTGTGCTCATGTGAAAAAAGCAATTGAGTATTCAAGACACACTATTACAACTGGACCAATCATGTGAGCACACCAAGCTTTCAGGAAGACAGATTGTTAAGATTGTCAATGTTTCACTGAAGTGGAGAATGGGCAAATTGTAAAGAAACTCATCCCTATATAAAGTACATACCCCTTACATGCATGTCAACTATGGATACGTGGCGGAGGATCTTTCCTCTACGCATAATGAGAGTTTCCAAACAAGCTTTACTTGTTCTTCCACAAACACTATTTAATATACCTCATAGTTGGTGCACACAAGAGACATATGCTCAGTATATGGATAAGTTTCACTGCAATTTACACAAGCCCAATTCTCTTCTCAAAGTGGTGAATCTATCTTCAGCTAGAGGTTTGGTAAAGATGTCAGCCAATGTTTTTCTGTGGGTATGAAACTGATTTCTAAGTTTTTGTTGGCTACCTCATCTCTCAAGAAATGGTGACGGATTTCTATGTGTTTTGTCCTAGAGTGTTGAATGGGATTCTTTGATAAGTTGATTGCACTGGTGTTGTCACATAGGATAGGTGTGCATCCAATATCAATGTTATAGTCACACAACTGACTTTTTATCCACAACACTTGTGCCGCACAACTCCCTGCAGCAACATATTCTGCCTCTGCAGTGGATAGTGCAACCGAGTGTTGCTTCTTGGATGCCCACGAAACCATGCAACTGCCAAGGATTTGGCAATAGCCACTAGTGCTTTTCCTGTCAATTTTACATCCAGCATAGTCAGCATCAGAATATGAAACCAAGTCAAAGCTACTACCTGCTGGATACCAAAGACCCAAATCAAACGTACCTGAGAGATATCTGAAAATTCTCTTAACGGCAATTAAGTGGCTTTCCTTTGGACTAGATTGGTATCTAGCACAAAGGCAAACGCTGAACTGGATGTCTGGTCTACTTGCAGTAAGATAAAGGAGTGAGCCAATCATACCTCGAAATTGTTTGGCATCTACCGATTTACCTTTCGCATCACTTTCTAGCTTAATGCTTGTGCTCATGGGTGTTGAGGCATGTTTAGCTTCTTCAAACTGAAACTTTTTCAGTAGCTCTTTGACATATTTTTCTTGGTTGATGAAGAATCCGTCTTCCAATTGTTTGACCTGCAAACCAAGAAAAAATTGAAGCTCCCCCATAAGACTCATCTCAAATTCACTGTGCATATGTTTGGAGAATTCTTCACACAGTGAAGGATTAGTAGAACCAAAGATAATGTCGTCCACATAGACTTGAACAACAATTATATGATTGCGGACTTTCTTTGTAAAGAGAGTTTGGTCTACCTTACCTCTTGAGTAGTTTTTGCTTACCAGAAATGTGCTCAGCCTGTCGTACCAAGCTCGGGGTGCCTGTTTCAAACCATAAAGAGCTTTGTGCAATTTAAATACATGGTTTGGTTTATCATGATCCTCAAAGCCAGGTGGTTGAGAAACGTAGACTTCCTCTTTTATGTAGCCATTTAAGAAAGCAGTTTTGACATCCATTTGATACAATTTAAATTTGTTTGAGCATGCATATGCTAACAAGATTCTAACTGCTTCTAGCCTAGCTACTGGTGCAAAAGATTCTTCAAAGTCTACACCAAATTCCTGATTATATCCTTTTGCAACCAGTCTAGCCTTGTTTCTCACCACTTTACCCTCTTCATTGAGTTTGTTTCTAAAGACCCACCTTGTACCTATGACAGACATTTCAGGGGTTTTAGGAACTAAACTCCATACATTATTTCTTTGGAATTGCCCAAGCTCCTCATGCATAGCATCAATCCATGAATCTTCTTTTAAGGCTTCTTCAACATTCTTGGGTTCCACTTGAGAGACAAAAGCTAAATGGTCATGTTCAACTATTTGATTAACCTTAGATCTAGTTTGAACCGACTCATTTAAATTTCCTATCACATTCTCAAGAGGATGATCTTTTGAATACCTCACATTCATGACTGTTGAAGGGCCTGGAAGATCTTGCATTTGAGGAGTTTGTTCTGGAGGAGGAAGTGCTTGAGGTAGTTCAAGTTGTTGTTCTTCCTCTTGTGGATCTTTGTCAGGTACATCTTCTGAATTGTTGTACGGGAGAATATCTTCTTCATCATTATACCTGCGAAGATATCCACTTTTAGTCTTGACAGTTGTTATAGAGATTGCATTTGATTTTCTCTGTAGTTCTCCAAGTGTTGTATCTTCAGTTTCATCTTCAAACCTGTAAAGATTAGAATTGTTAGACTTGGTTTGAGATTCATCAAATACAACATGTGGAGTTTCTTCCACTTTTCTTGTTTTAAGATTGAACACCCTATAGGCTCTAGAGTGTTCTGAGTATCCAAGAAAAATACCTTGATCGCTTTTGGCTTCAAACTTGTCCAAATCATTTTTATCATTGTTATGTATGAACACTTTTGAGCCAAAACTCTGAAATACCCAATAGTGGGTTTCTTACCTTTCAGTAGTTCGTAGGAGGTTTTCTTGAATACCGGTCTTACCATGGCTCTATTAAGAATGTAGCAAGACGTGTTTACCGCTTCTGCCCAAAAGGTTCTTGCTAGTTGATTCTCGACCAGAAGCGTGCGAGCCATCTCCACCAATGTTCTGTTCTTTCTCTCCACCACTCCATTTTGTTCCGGAGTTCTTGGAGAGGAGAACAAGTGCTCTATCCCGTGGAGCCTGCAGAATTCAGTAAAGGAGTTGTTATCAAATTCTCCCCGTGATCAGTGCGGATGGAGCATATTTTGTTGACATTTCCATGCTCAATCTTATTAAAAAAATCTTCAAAAACTTGCAGTGCTTCATTCTTGTGAGCAAGAAATTTCACCCATGTGAACCTAGAAAAATCGTCTACAATAACAAAACCAAATCGTTTGCCATTGAGACTCAACGTTCTTGTAGGTCCAAATAGGTCCATGTGCAACAGTTCATAAGCTTTAGTAGTACTCACCGGTGCTTTTGATTTGAAGGATTTGGGTTTGTTTTCCCTGTGCACATGCATCACAGAAATTTTCATTCTTGTTAAAGGAAATGTCAGGAAGACCACTTACCAATTTAAGCCTCATGATCTTGTGCAATACATTATAGCTAGCGTGACCGAGCCTACGATGCCACAATGTAAGCTCATCCTGTTTGTTTGCTACAAGACATAGATCATTATTTTCTGGATCATCTAAGTCAACCATGTAGATGTTGTTTGTTTTTTTCAGAAAATTTCAGACTTCCTGTTTCCTTATCAAGAATTTGACATGAATTGGATTCAAAGACAATTTTATGACCCTTATCACACAATTGACTTATGCTAAGCAAGTTGTGATGAAGGCCATCAACAAGTAAAACATTGTCTATGGAGTTAGAGGCAAACTTACCAACCTTACCTGAGCCGATGATCTGGCCTTTGTTGTTACCTCAAAAAATTACTTGACCTCCGTCTCTTTCCACGAGCAGACTGAATTTTTCTTTATCGCCCGTCATGTGCCTCGAGCAGCCACTATCCAGGTACCATTTGTTTTGATTGTTGGCTGCTAGGCATTCCTACACATGTGGATCAGACAAGAGGTTTTGGTACCCAAATTACTTTGGGTGCCGTTGTATCATTCATGCCAAACAGTAAATGCTTAGGTATCCAAATCTGTTTGACTTTCAAGTTATTTGGATTGTTCCAGCATTGTTTTTCATTATGCCCGACCTTTTTACAGACTTTGCATGATGAAGGTTTGTGAACAACAGTGGGCATGATATTCTTGGGAGCATGCATTGCATCTTACCCTTTTGTTGTCTTGTCAATTTGGGCTTGGGAGCATGCTTTTTGTTCTGTCTTGGCTTGTTACAAATTCTTTAGATTGTCCAGGAACAAACTTGATCAACTTAGGTTCTTGTTTCTTACCCTTTGAAGGGGTTTGTTTACTTGAACTTGGGCTGGAATCAATGAAATCTGTTAGCAGATTTTTGCCAATTACCTTTGGCTTTGCATTTTGAAACCCAATCCCATGTCTTGCAACAAACACTTTTGAACCTAGAATTGCATCAAGATTCTGTTTACTTTTGACAAAGCCAGACAGATCTTTTGACTTATCTTTTATTTCCTTTTCAGCTTGATCCAATCTTTCCTTTAGATTAGCATGCTCATTTTTAAGAACTTCAAGAGAGTTCATTAGATCATCTCTTTCCTTTTGAACTTCTTGAAACTTAAGTTTCATGCTATCCAATTCATCACTGTGTGTTTGTTCATCACTCTTCATCATTTCAATTACCTTATTCAAGGATTCAATTTCTTCATCATTGTTTGACCTATGAACAAGGGAATTGACTTTCTTCTTGAGTGACTTATTTTCAGACTTGAATTCACAAATTTTTCAAATAGAACAGTATAAGCTTCTTCCCATTCAGTAATAGAATATGTTTCAAAGGAAGAATTTACCTCGTTGGAGTCATCACTCCTTGCCATGAGACACTGAATCTCATCATCTCCTGAGGTAGCTTGACTGTCCTCGTCTTCATCTTCATCACTCCAAGTGGCCACCATTGCCTTGGCCTTCTTGAAGGTGAACCTGTCCTTCTTCAGCTTCTTTTTGAGCTCGGGGCACTCTCCTCTCATGTGCCCTTGCTTCTTGCACTCATAACAAACAATCTCAGACTTTTTGGTAGAATCAAATTTATTAGCAAAGTCTTTCTTTTGGAAAGGTTTAGAGTTACCTGTACCTCTCCTCTTGTTTTTCAGGAATTTTTTGAATTGTCTAGTGAGCATAGCCATTTCTTCATTCTCACTCTCACTAGACGATTCAGACTCATTATTTTCCTGACTTATCTCCTTTTTGGAAGCTGAAGAACTCTTCCTGGAAGCCTTCAAGGCAAGTGACTTCCTAGGATTTTCTTCAGTTTCCTTTCTTTTGACATTCAGTTCATAAGTCATCAGAGAGCCAATCAGTTCATCTACTTTCATTTTTGAGAGGTCTTTGGAATCCTCAATGACTGTGGCTTTGGTGTTCCATGAGGATGGAAGAGACCGAAGTATCTTCCTCACCAAGTCACTCTCTGAGTATTCCTTTTTAAGACCTTTCAATCCATTTATTATTATCATGAATCTAGCAAACATGTCAGAGATGGTTTCATTATTATTCATTTTGAACATTTCATATTCTGAAACCAACATGCTTACCTTTGATTCTCTTACCTCAGACGTACCTTCATAGATCAGCTCAAGCTTGTCCCACATCTCCTTTGCTGAGGTGCATGTGGAGACTCTCGAGTATTCCTTCGGATGGACCGCGCACTGCATCATGTTGAGGGCGCTCCAGTTGAGTGTCCCCTTGGCGATCTGGTCCTTAGTCCAGGTATCCTCGTCCTGAGGCAATTCATATGCTCCTTTTCTGACTATTTTCCAAAGTTCGAAATTTTGTGCTCGTAGAAACACCTGCATTCGATTTTTCCAATACGGATAGTCAGTGCCATCAAAGAAGGGTGGCCTGGTCACTGAGTGTCCCTCGGCCATATACCCCTTGTTAGATTCCATTTGACCGTGAATCTCCTGATCGTTAGATCAACCAGATAAAGCAGTAAATCGGAGAAACTCGGCTCTGATACCAATTGAAAGGTTTGCGGAATCCCAATATGGTAATCTAGAAGGGGGGTTGAATAGATTACTACCAATTAAAAGTATGAAAACAACCCTTTTTCAATCACAACAAAGTCTTTTGAATTTTCTGTAGAAACAACGTGAGACTTAGATGTGTTGACGATGTGTAGGTGAGTTAGCAATCTATCTAGTGTGTGAATACAACGTGCCTATCAAGCATCTAACGTGAAAATCGTTCAAACCACAAGACACAAAGATTTACGTGGTTCGGAGTACACAAATCGTGTATCCTACGTCCACGGCACACACACACACAAGAAAACTGCTTATCAGCGAGTTCGGTGACTACAACTCACACACACACGTTTTCTGATGTGCACCCACGATCAGAACAACACACACACGTGATCTCAAGCACAAGGATGCTTGAATCACCACAACACACACACAGATGGTAGAAATATGAAAACAGAGAGAGTTCTGAGTGAGAGAATAAATCCTGGTGAAGAACTCTTCTGAGAACGCCTGGAGGAAGTTCAATCTTCGACTTGAATGCTTTGAGTCGATGGAGAAGGTTGAATCCTCGACGTTCTTCTTTCAGGAACTGCTGGATCGACGGATCTTTAGGGCTCTGTGCAGCAGTCTGAAGCAGGGCAGCAACAACTCTTGTGAAACTTGGAGTAGCTCTAGGGTTTTTGGTTGTGGCTGCTTCTCTGCGAAATTTCCTTCAAAGAGGTGTTTAAATATAGGAGTTCTCACATGGAGAAACGTGAGAGTTGGAAACACCTCCTAGAAACTTAGAAACTTTCCGTAGTTTGAATTGTACTCCGTCTGTCGACAGGTCTTGGCCATCTGTCGACAGGCGACAGTAAGACAGAAGTATAGATCTTCAGCTCTGTGAGATCTGTCGACAGTCGAAGACCATCTGTCGACAGATGTGCTCTTTTGTGTAAACGACAGAAGTTGGATATCTGGACTGTGAGATCTGTCGACAGTCCGATCTGTCATCTGTCGACAGATGAAGAATTTCTGAACTATGGGTCTTCTGGCAGACCACACCTGTGAGATCTGTCGACAGGTCTTTTGTGTCTGTCGACAGGTAACCTTGTTTTTGCTTTTGTGATCTTTTTCACTTGCTTGGAGAGAGCTTGACTTTGTGCATTTGTACCTACATGATGAAACATGTAAAACTAAGTATTTTGAATACACAAATAATCAAGTATTGCATTGGTTTCTATTTCATGTGTTACATGTATCAAACCTCAATTGAAGTTATTCATCATCGAAAAACATGTTGCTATAAATGTTAGAATGAAAACCCAAAACCCAGGTTTGTGTGAACATGTTAGTGCTCGGGGTTGTCCCGATACTGTGTGTACCGCGAGGTCTGTGTCGTCTGTCCTAGACACCCTCACTCCTATGTTTGAGTTGTACGTCCGGCTGAGGGAAAGACGACAAAGGGCAGTGACTTGTGAGAGTTTGTGTTTGGTCACTTGTAGCGCGCTCATGGTTGGTGGTACGAAACCAGTAGTCGACACTGGTCCCCGCTAGTCCTGTTTTCCAGTGCCTCACTTTAGGAAGCTTAGGCTAGAGTCCATGAAGGGGCCAGGCATGGACCTGCAGCTGTGTGGTTTGTAGGTGTGGTGTTGGTTGGTCTCCACTGTTCTTTGGCTTGTGCTTGTGGAGCGACAGTTGGACCTTTCGTTCATAACTGTGAGACTGAGAGGTAGTTCTTGTGTTGTGTTGTCCGAGTTGGATACTGGCATCATGAACTAGTAGTCTGTTCCCGTGTGGTGGCATCATTCCTTTCCGACTCGTGCTTTGCCATTGGTTGTGGTTTGTGTGTAGTGACTCGTGGGTTGTGGTCTGACCCGTTGTGGTGTGCCTGGTAGGAGGCACAGTGGTGCTGAGGCTTTATGGTGGTACCTTATGGTGGTAGGTACCTGTACCCTTGTCGGTACCAGTTTCTCGTGGTACGTTGTGTACCAGCCTTTCAGGTGGTGTGGTGGAGCTGTGCTCCGTGGAGGTCGTGTGGTGAGACCTTCCAATCATTATGTTTTACCCTTCCTTGGGTAAGCTTCCGATTATGGTTTTAGTGTGTGATGGATCGGCTCGGTGTAGCCAGTCCTGCTACCCTGTGTGTGGCTTTCGACAAATCGAGTTTGGAGTATAATGGACCAGCTCTTGGTCAGCAGTCCTGTTACCCGTGTGTTTGAGGTTCGCCTGTGGAGCTTGTAGCCAAGGCAGTGGTTTGTCTATGTGGCTTGTAGCTTAGGCGACCCGTTATTATAATGGTTTGCTGTGAGGCTTGTGACTAGGCATTTTAGTTGTTGAGTAGACTAGGGGTGTTGGACTAGTCTTGCCGTTCCTCTTCCGTTCTGAGATTTGTATTAGTTTATATGATTATATTTATTTGTTGATAATCATATATTGTTGTGAGCATGATATGGTTTGGCTATCGGTGTTGCCAGTGAGGACCCTCTGGGGTTGAGGTCTCCTCAGTTTTGTGTGTGGTTTTTGGGTGGTCCCTACTGAGCCTGTGACTTGTTGATGCTCACTCCCCTACAGTTCTTTTCAGGGCTTATCGTTGGTATGGCTTGCGATGGCGTTGTGGCAGAATTGTACCACCAATAGTAGTGTTAGTTGTGTTATGTGAGCTTGTGCTCCCTCGGGATATGCCCCAGGTAGTTGTACTTTTTAATTGGACATGTAATATATTAGGACAGTTGTAAATTGTTATATGTAGTTATGAGCACATGTACTTTCTTGTGTCTTATACTATTGTGGTTGTCTTTTATATTCTACTGGACATGTGTACGAGCTATCCCTTGCGAGACTTCAGTCCGATCGCGGGAGGCGGACTTGGATATGGAGCCTATTGGGCATAAATATCTAGGGCCGTCACAGTTGATATCAGAGCAATGGTCCAGTTAGAATATGAAAAGACATTGAAGTTACAATGTCCCAAGACATAGTTTAATGTCCACTGCTGGTAGTAAGTCTGCGGTTTTATGTGGTTTAAAGTGGTTTTCACGTGAGTTGTGCCATGCGAATTGTGTGCTTGTTTTTATAAGTGTGGCAGTTACTGGTAGTAGCTGAGAAAAGATGTGGTTAGAGGAAAACCAGTTTGTGAAGTGTGTTCGATTGTTTGCACATCGGGCAATTGTTAGAAATGGCAGAGAAATGATGAGATTAGTAGTATAAGTTAAGAGGTTGCATTTGTGCCAGTTACAATTGAAGTGAAGTTGTTTAAAGGTTTTTGATTATAGAATGAAAGGGATTAGTGAATTTAGTTGTGATAATCAAAAATGGGAAAGTAATATTTTTGAAAAGGGTGTGATTGAGTTATTTTGGGTAAGATATAGAGTTAGCAAAGATAGGTATAAGGCAGTGATATGGTAAAGAAGCAGTGAAATAATGTTATTAATGAGGAATAATGTCACGCCCCGACGCAGAATATCGGAACGCGAGGCAGTTGCAAGTAAACGGGTATAGAGCATATACTAGACATCAACCATTGCACATTGTATAATACTAAAGCAAACCTTTCTCATTAATAATTTCCAATGTCTAGTTACACCACTAATATCAGAGCCAATCTATAGGGCCCAATTACATTGAAATAAAAGTAAAGGACTAAACTTCAAATCTAACTACTACAACGCTAAACATAGTAATAGGACACTAGGGTACTCATGACATCACTCCAGGTCGTTCCTGTCCTCTTGAGTGTATGGTTCATCCTCGATCTCACCTGAGAACACAACGACAAATAACACAGGGTGAGTGATAACACCCAGTAGGACTTAAATCTCAATAGTCAAGCAAGCTTTAAGTAATTAATGCATTAAAGGTAGAGTAACTTAATGATAGAGTAAGAGAGAGTCAGGTAAAAGATAGCAGGATAGCACGTGAACGAAATAACACAACTTTCCAACTATAGACTTTCCAAAAATAGCACAAGTGTCGGGAATAGCACAATAATAGCAGGATGGCCAAAGCACAATAGCACAAGTATAGCAATAGCACAACGAGTTTAGTATAGCACTTTGTTGGTCTTGTAGACAACGAGAGAATATAGCACTTTTTGATTGTCATTTAGATAGTCGAGATAAATAGCACTCGAGTGTAATGCCGAACACTCTGATCATTTAACTCCCATGGGCACTAGCACTTTCGGGATCCCAGGACCAGATCGGGCCCTTTATATATTGCCAGGCATTGGTTATATTGTTTATCTTTAGACAATCAGTCAGTGGCCAATATAGAGTACCAAGAATAGATGAGTGCCCTAGATGAATAGTCGAGACAGTAGAGTGAACATGAATAGATGAGCAAATAGAGTGTAGATGAGAGCTAGTGGACATTGCACGTAACGCGTCGAGTAAACAGGCGATAGTAACAATTGCACAACATGCGCACTTGGTGTTGGCAGTCAGGTGGAACTCACAACCCTTCCGCTGGCCATGTTAAGCACAAGCCCAGAGGTCCGGCGTGATTCAAGACGAGAGTGAACTTCTAATAGCCGTTAGATCATATAGATCCCTAAAGGGTATCATAGTTAGGGTACAATCGGCTCGTCGACCATGTGGGATCCATGGACAGAGGAGACTTACGGAGGCCTTGAACAAAGACTCACTAGTCCGGCAGAAGGAGTATCCGTCAGAGAGTTCGTCCAAGTCAAGAAAGAGGGTAATTATGGAAATAAGTGCTCGACGTTCTAGAGGAGTTCTAGAACAGTGGAGCGTCGAGATCGGTGTTCAAAACAATGCGAAATCGAGAACAAGTTCATTTATAATTAAGGCAATTTAATTGCATAATTACCAGATATATCATGTCACATGTTCATGCCAATTAAGTCATATTTGAATGGTTCAAAGTGTGTGCATGTGTCATGAACTCATGGATGGAAAGTAGTCATGTGTAGTATTTTAAATCATATATAAAAGTTCAATTTATATTAAGTGCATTTACTGCGGTATAACTGAGATTAAAGGGTATAAGCACAGTAGAAATTTGAGTATTTACAAAATAGGTGGTTTTTCTGCAAAAACCTGTGAATGCGACGCACCCATGGAAGGGTTGCGACGGGTTCAGGGTAGAATGCGATAGAGCCTTGCGGGGATCGCGACGGGGTGTTTAGAACCGCACTGAGAACACGACAGGGTCATGTGAGGAACGCGACAGGCCAGGCACAACGATTGCGACGTCGCCTCCTGTCGCGTTCAGAACATGACGGGAAGGCTGTCGCAATCCGACCACAGAACGCGGCTATTGAACCATCGCGTTCTGGTGGTCTGTGCCTGAGTCCGACAGGACCTTGGATTGCGGGCCAAACTTAAACAAATTGACACAAGAGGCTTTAGAAATTGAGAACAAATCGTACAGTGCATGAAAAATTACGAAACCAAAACTAAACGACTCTAGACAGGCCGAGGTACATGCAGTATATAGGAATTTGAAATACAAAGGTTTCAACATGCTTCAGTCAAGTTAAACAGGAAGTTCATGGACAGGGATCAGTGAGAGAAAAATAATTAATTCACCCACTAGAGTATATGAAAATTAGGTCTTCCAAGGGCAAAAGAAGGCTAACATGCATCAGATCATCCAGTAAAACTTTCGTGGCATGATATCAAGTGTACGTGGAACAAGATTTAACATGGGGGTTCGGGGTCAGGACGAGTGCAGAACTTCGAAAATCAAGAAGTAAATATTGACGTGATGATAAATCATGAAACTTGAGGGTATTGCTCATGATGATGGAAGAATCTACAGTTAAAATTTTATAGTTTATGCTCGTGAGAATGCCTACCTTGACTCGATTTTCTCTCCTAGGGCATGAACTTGAAGAACTCGGGATGAAACTTGAGAGAGACTTCTTCTCCACGAATTTCCCCTTCTAGACTCCTTCCCACGTCCAGCAATCCCTTGGCACGAACTAGGGCCAGCCTTGGGTGAATAAGAGAGTATTTAAGCTCTTTCCCTTTCAATTTCCTAATAGGACTCAAATTCCTATAATTTCGAGATTCCTATTCTCTACCTTCCTTCTAAGCCTTCCTCATCCTAATTGAGTGGGGAAAGAGAGCCAAATCCATGGCCAATCATTTACGGTAGGTTTAGGATTCCATTCCAACTCAAACTTCCTTTTAAATGCATTAAATGCTTCTTTTATAATTAAGCATTATTTTAGTTGCGAATTTAGAGTAATTTTCTATTATTCCCCTTTTAAAAATTCCTATTTTGGCCCACTAAATTCTATTGGGTCCATTTAATAAAACCCAATACTTCTATTCATTTAATGGGTTTTATTTATTTCCCTTTCCATTAATTTCCTATGTCATTTATTTTCTTTTAATTGATTTTTCTATTAAATTTTAATATTATGTAAATTTTTATTTTTGTTCAAAAATTCAGGTTGCTACAAATAAAGCAATGTAGATAATGATATGATTAGCGTTATGGAAGGTTTGGAATCATTGTATGAGGCAGTTTAGTTTGAGATAAAGTATTGATAAATAAAGGAGCAGCAATGTGTGGCAATCAAGTTAAATGTATTTGTGATTAGAGATAGTTGTGGTAAAGAGCTCGAGAATAGTGCTGTCGTGAATAATGATGGTAACAGGAAATTTGATGAAAAGATCAGTATAAGTATGTGCAGAGGTGATCAGTTAAGTAAAGAAAGAGAGTAAAGGAAAGATCAATGCACCGTTAGACCTTTCTGAGAATTCCATAAGAGAGATATTTGTTTGGTAAATAGCAGTCTATAAGGATTGCATAGAATGGTTTGTTAAAGAATGCAGTGTTAAAAAAAGGTTAAAGATGTTTAGCAATGGGTATGGTTTGTGAAGAAGAGAGGGAAAATTGGTGTTAGGAAAAGATTGAAGCTAAGGTTAAGAATGTTTAGAGCAAGATAGAGTTTGAAGGTTAGAATAGAAAGAGATGGATTACTGAGAAGCAGTTAAGCAGTATCAGGTAAAGTGGAACAACAAGGTAAACTATGAGAGGAATTAAAGTAAAGGTTTGAATGAAAAAGATAGCAGTAAGTATGATATAGCAGCAATGATTTCAGCATTAGAAAATAAAGCAGTAAAGTAGAATAGAGAAATCAGGCAGAGCAAATTATAGTATTTAAAGAGATTAGTTTCAAGTCATGGCCTTGGCAGTTGTCAGTAAAGAACGTTGATATGATGGCAAGAATTGCAGTGTGAAGGGTAAAGTGCGATAAGCTAGACAATAGAATAATTAAGAGAAATGTTTTGTAGGAATGATATTATGGTTGATCAGGGGTGTAAACGAGCTGATACGTTCGACGAGTAACTCGACACTCGACTCGATAAAAACTCGATTCAACTCGTTTATTAGATAAACGAGCCGAGTCTGAACAAAAAAAAAGCTCGGTTCATAAACGAGCCGAGTATGAACACATGTGAGCTCGGCTCGATTAGACTCGCGAACAACTCGTTTAAGTACTCATTAAGAGTTCGATTAAGTACTCGTTAAAAATTCATTTAAATACTCGTTAACTATTTATTTAAATATTTGTTTTTAAAATAAGTGTTCACTTGTTATTTATATAGTTGTTATTAAAGTATGTAATATTTAAGAGGACTTAAATATAAAAGACTAAATATTAGAGGTTACATACACAAATCATATAAATAAGTATATATAGATAATTAGATTTTAATAAAATCAATAAAAAAGGGCATATGTACAAAATGGGGTTTAGGATGGTTCGATGGCAACAAGGTCTTCATCTTCTTCCTCCCGATGCCCCTGCGTAGATGGGACTCAGCAGGGCTACGCGGCCAAGGGGCGTCGCCGTCGGCCCCCCGGAGTCCTTGCCTATTACGGCGGACCCTTCGCCGGTACTGGACGGAGCTCCCGGCGACGGCGGCATGGCACAGACAGTCCGCCAATGCCGGATGGGGCACCTATGTAGGGCCCCGGCACGGTGTGGTCGTCGGTCCCCGGAGTCGCCGGCGACCGCCGTGGACACTCCGCCAATGCCGGACGGAGCTTTCGGCGGCGGCGATGGTGACCTTGGAGCTTCCTCCCCGACGGCGGACACCGTGGCCTAGGAACTTACCTCCCCGATGGCGGACACTGTGCATTGGCTCCCCGGTGCTTCCCGCGATGCCAATGCCACCGCGGTGCTAGCTGTGGCGTTCTCCGATGTCCGCTGCCCACTCCCTGCAAACCCCGCTCACACAACTACACAAGGTTGGACCCTGCTTCAGTGCCTAGTTTCATGTTTAGTCCCATATCGATGTGCCAAAGCCTTGGCGGGACTGGGTAGTCTATAAACCGCTCCCTTCACCACCAGCATTCCTTGCGTTTGGGCCTTTTGGCCTTCTAATAAAATAAGGCTTCTTCTGGCTATCAGGAGGTCTTTTAAGTGTATGGTTGAAAAATTAACAAGTATTTAAATATTTAATAATAAATTTTATTCCGAGTTCTTTCCTGTATTCAACTCGATTATATAAACGAGTTGAGTTCGAGTTTTAAAAGTTTGAACTCGTTATGAAGCTCGATTACATAAACGAGCTGTTCAACGAGTCGAGTTCGAGTTCAAAAATTTTGTAACGTGCCGAGTTCGAACAGCAATTAGAGAAGCTCGGCGAGTTTCGAGCCGAGTTCGAGCTGGATAAATATAAACGAGTTCGAATTTGAACAGGGCATAACTCGGCTCGACTCGGTTTGTTTACACCCCTATGGTTGATGCAGTTGGCAGGTTATTGATCAGGGAAAGAAAGAGTACAACAGATTATGAAACAGATATAATTAAAAGGTTTAGGGAATGTTCAGCAAGAGTTTGCATGGCAGCACACAGAAAGTGATTCAGATTGAGCATAGGTATTTTCTCGAGAAAAGTACTTTAGAGTTTGATGTAAGAATAAAAGGCAGAACAGTTAAGGAATAGTATATTGATTAGAGTATGGTAGAGAAAGAAATGAATGGAAATTTGAAATTATTAAGTATAAAAGGAAAGGATGTGATCAGTTAAATGGTGAACAACTTAAGGTCAGATGACAATTGATTAAGAGAGTTTAATAAAATTGAAGGTGAGATATGTGCAGAATTAGTTGAGCAGTTTTATATGCTAATAAGAGAATGCAGTATCATAGCAATAAGAACAGATATTTTGAAGGGTAATGCAATAGATTGATTGAACCTCAGAGAATGTTATTTAAGTAAAAAGGGAATGTAAAGAGCAAGATATGTCAGTCGTGGTATGGCAGGATTCATAATTAAAGCATGGGGCACAATCAGAATTAAAGTATTAGAGAAAGCAGCCTAAAAATTTTGATATTTTCTTCAAGTGTTGATTGATTAAGTCAAGTGATTTTAAAAGGGAGAAAATTTAGTATTGAATCTAGCTAGAGTTAGAATAATAATGAAAGTGCGAAGCAATTGTGAATAATATTGGGAGCAGAATTTATGGAATATTTTGTTAGAAATTTAGTGTAATCAGAGTGGCGCAGTGGAAGCATGGAAGGTTTAATATTCACAGGTTATCCGAATTGAATATTTAAAGAAAAAATTGAGATTTTTCATAGTTGGGTAAAGAAATAGTGATTTTGACCAGAAAAGAATAAAGATAGTATGGACAGAATGGTATAGAGAGGTAAGAAATTTAGTTATGGCAGTGTGATTTTTCACGAGAAGCTGACAAGTAAGAATGTAAATAAAGATGAGGCAAAATAATAGTTGGCAGTGAAAGGCAGATAAAGGAAAAGTATTGAGAAATTTGAAGAATTTAAAGATGGTTTTACATGGCAGAGTGTTTAAAGGTGGCAATTTATGATATAGAAATTCAAGAAGAAAAGCAGCCCAGAAAGAAATGTTGCAAACACAGCCGGGAAAATGTGGAAGTTGGTTGAGTCCAAGGAGATAAAGCGCCAACAGCAAGGTAGAATCGCCTACAGCTGAAAGGTAAAGAAAGGGTAGAACGTAGTAATCGGGCAGTGCAACTGTGAAATAAATTAAAGAAAAGGGAAAGCTGAACAAGCGTGGAAATGAACAGATGAATTAGTCAATACAGATGGTTTGAAAAGCAAGTGCAAAAAATGTGTATCCCACTTGTTCTGTGTATAGCTTTGTTTCTTTTTAAGTGATAATCCGGCTTACTGTGCTTTGTTTTGAATGTCGAGGACGACATTCCTATTTAGGTGATAATAATGTAACGTCGCGCGTTTTTCGGATCTTCGTGGATCCTTGCTTAGCGGGTTTGGTGGCTAGTGTGTGGCCCATTAGTTTGTGTTTCAGGTGTTTTCGCCGGTTGTGAGGCTTTGTGGGCCGGCAGATTGGGCCCGAAGCGCTCACAGGTTTTCTGCCTGTGAACGTGACAAGGGTGTGCGTCGCATTCTGACGCGACGGCCCTGGTGGTCGCGTTCCTGTTGCCGTCGAGATGCGGTCCTCGTCTGCATGCACGCCACGTATCGCACACTGGGCGGCATGCTGACGTCAGCCTTGAGAAGGTGACGCCCTACTCCGTCACATTCAGGTCATGACGGAGGTGCACGTTGCATTCTTAACCGCACACAGTTCATAACCCAGGTCGGCCAGACAGAGCTGAGCATGCTTTGTTTGGCCAGGGGGAGAAGCTGCTGCGGGGATTTTGGGCGATTCGGCGTTTTGGAGTGGTTTTCGATGTGCTCTCGCCGCGAGGACGTCGCATGCGGGAGACGCCGTGCCGTGGTTGGTTTGTGTGTTCTTCGCGAAGGTAGGGAGAATCCACCTTGTTTGATGCATAGATTGTGTGTGTGACGTGTTTAACGCGTTTATTTGCTTTATTTACCATAGATACCATGATAGGGTATTCACTAAAGCATGAAAAATGGAAATTAAGCATGGTCTGCATGGCTTATGGGGGTAATCTAGGGAAGGAACTCGGAGTAGGGTTCCTGCCTGTGAAGGCGACGGAGCCCCCTGTCGCGTTCTGAATGCGACAGGCCGACCCGTCGTGTTTAGGTTCTTGAACGCGACATATCGGGGTGTCGTGTTCTGAAGGCGACACTACCCCACGTCGCGACCTCAGCCGAGAGGTCTTGTTGTGCATGTTTTAAACAGTACGATTATCCGACTATAGATTTCTAATGTGCATGGTTGGTGTGAGTGATGCACTGGCACCTGTAGCGCTTGTTGAGCGTGTCGCCCATGTGGTGTTGTTTACGTGGTCGAAATACGGTTTGCATGGTTTGAGCGGTGTATATATGGTTGGTTTGTGGTGACTGGGCAGTGAGGTTCCGGTGTGAACCTAGCCTTGGTCCTTTAATGTTTGTTATAGATTATATATCCAAGATGGTTTAACTAGTAAGGTAAGAGTATGGTTATTATGTGATTATCATGTAAAGAGTTTGGTGCGGCAATGGAGGTCACCTCGTGACCAATGACAGGCAAGGATATTATTGGTTAAAGTAATTTATGCATGTGTCTATGTAGGCTAGCTTGTAGGTCACAGAGTGACCGGGACAAGCTATCCCTTACCTGTGTATCGTGGTTTGTAATAAAGATTATATATGTATGTATCGTGGTTTGTGCGTTGCCGAGTTTGGTGGTCCGACGCCTATTTCGGAATACCTCTCTAGTCGGGTACCCCAGGTTTTGTGTGAGCCAGGCACGTTAGTGCTCGGGGTTGTCCCGGTACTGTGTGTACCATCGAGGTCTATGTCGTCTGTCCTGAACACCCTTACTCCTGTGTTTGAGTTGTACGTCCGGATGAGGGAAAGTCGACAGAGGGCATCAACTTGTGAGAGTTTGTGTTTAGTCGCTTGTAGCGTGCTCGTGGTTGGGGGTACAGACACCAGTAGTCGACACTGGTCCCTAGCTAGTACTGTTTTCTAGTGCCTCACTTTAGGGAGCTTAGGCCAGAGTCCCTAAAGGTGCCAGGCATAGACCTGCAGCTTTGTGGTCTGCAGGTGTGGTGTTGGTTTGTTAGACCCCGAATTTTTATTCTCTTTTATATATATGTATGTATATGAATGGTATGTTGGGAGTTCGCTTGTTGTGTGCATAGCATGCGTAGTTCATTGTGCCTACTATAAGTTTTATACTTCTCTTGAGCATGAGCATATACGTATATATATATATATATATATATATATATATATATATTATATATATATATATTATATACACGTGTATTCGCATAGAAGTGAGCAATTAGCTAAATTAAGAAGTAATATGAATGTTCTCTGTTCTTTTCCAAGAATCTTAGACTTAGAATGATTGAGTAATATTATGTATGTATTATCTAAATAATGAAGAATATCCGATACTACCTATTTCATGGAATTTTGTATGAGAGTATATGAAGTACATATGTGTATGTACGTATGTATGTTATCTTATGCGTGTGACAATTGTATACCTAATTCTACATGCATAACACCTTGGTGTACTTATGTATGCATGAGTATGTTTAGTTGTAAACATGGTTCATTGCATGGTTTAGTTAATGCGTACATTGTACTTCGTACATTGCATGTACATAAAGAGTTCAAGCATGGTAGGTGTATTTAGTAGTTTATATTGGGATTCTATACTCCTCATGAATAACATGCATGTATTTTTATGATAATTAGGTGAGAATAGTCAATTGGCTAAATCATGCATATAGTGCATATTAAGGAATCCTATGCATATAGTACTTAAGCAATGTTAGGTAAAGTTGTGCAAGTTAATCTAATTACCGGTGCGCATGTTGTATCCATCTATTTCAAGCATAATGTACACAAGTATGCTACACCCGTGTGTGTATGCATAGGTAGATATCTACGTACATCTTATCTTAGTGTATTCATGTATGCTTGTGTATGCCTAGGTATAAATGTTATTGATTGCCCGGTGTAGTAATATACATATTATACCTTATACCTTGTATGCGTATGAAGATATTCATGTGCGTGTTGTTATCTTGATGTACCTATGTATGTATGTGTAGGATTAGTAGTAAATATTGGATGTTTACATGGTGTAGTGGTGTATACACTATACTACATAGGTTTCATGTGCATGTATGAGTGGACTAAGCATGGTTCTGCATGATTTTAAGTTCTGGCAGAAGAGTGTCTTGGCGTCAACATGGATGGACGCCCATGTTATGTCAGCGTCCATATCGACGGACGCCAACCCTAATGTAGCCGTCCATGGATGTGGACGTCAATATCTCTAATTTTCTGTGCGCAGCAGAGCGCAGAGAGCACTCATTGGGCCAGGCTTCTGATTGGGGAGATGTCTTCCCAACGTCTCTTACTTGTCCCTTCAGTCCTGCACGAGCCCCTCTTGTCCCCTTATTCTATAAAACACCTCTCTTTGCAACCTAGAGAGCTCTCTTGGCTCATTTTCTGAAAGGAAAACCCTAGCTGAGAGAAGAGATGAGGGACTGACCTTGGAAGGCTTAGATCCGGCGACTGGAGGCGTTTTTGGGTGAGCTTCTACAACAAGGAGGAAGGCCATACATAGGAGAAGGCTTCCCCGGCGTTGGACTGCGGCTTGCAACCCCTGGAACCCGGAGCAAAGGATTTCTAGAGGCTTCTTGGCAAGTGCCAAGGAGAGCTCCATCGGCTATTTTGATCCGTTTAGAGGTTTTTCTTCAGGTAAGTAAACCCTAGGTCTTGAGCCTAGACATGTCCCCTAAGTCTCAGGAATTTTGTGGATTTTAATTCGTGTCCTGGAGCCCCTATTCTGAATTTCTTTCCAAGCTCGGTCTGTGTTCTTACACAGACAGGAACTTGACGGCAAGAGACCTTGCCGTCAAGTGCATCTGTTAACGGCATGCGATAATGCCGTCAACCCCTGTACACGGCCAGGTCATTGACGTTGAGTTTGTCAGGACAGAACCGTTAACTGTTTTCTCCCTTAAATGACTATTTTCGATGTGTTTCTCGTGATGAGGATATACTGTAAACCCTATACGTATGTAAGATATCTATTGTGGTGTGTGGATGGGTTATTGAGCATGGTATGAGTAATGCAATTTAATTGCTTTGCGAAAATGCATGTATGTTAAGGCAATGACCTTCTTGACTCACTGTTTGGATGATTTAGTGAGGGTCGAAAAGTGCTAAATGTTGTGAGCCATATATGCATGCATCAGTTTATTCCCTGCAATTTCTATGATTTTCTCATGTTTATATGATTTGTTAGAATTCATGTTTTGGGAAAATAGAGAACATGTGTAGGACTATTAAATTCTCTAGTAAATCGTGCTTTGTGCAATAAATACGGGTAGAATTTCGTGTGAATACATGCATGTTAGGTCAGGGCTGAGGCATGTTAAATCAATTGTTTATGCTAGATTTCCATGCTAATAGGGATTTCAAATAGCATGTGAAATGGATGTTTGATTTTCTGTAAATTCGTTTTAGTTCAGAAAAATCTGAAAACTTGCATGTAGAATCCTAAACCTGAAACCAGTATGTGGTCAAAGTTTCAGGTCATTTGGACAATTATACAGTGCAATATGAAATTTCCATGCAAAATGCGTGACTAATGCAAGCTATTATGAAATGAATTGGTTTCTGAACAATTTAACCTGATTAATGAAACTTCCGGAATGTTAATTATGGTCATCTGTAATAGCATGATTAGGAGAAAAACAGAGTCACATTGTGCATGAGAAAATGAAGGAGATGTGAGTGTTATGTGTAAAATACGTGTTAAAACTCGACATGAGTAAAGTGTAAAAGTTGTGCCTATGTGACACTGCTACCCTAGAGGCATCGGGAGCCGTATATAGAAAAGTCCCTATGGAAGGCTCCATGTGATATAAGTTTGTCCCAAAGGCATTGGGAAAACCCCGAGGTGGACAAGTACCACTGGATAGGGTGGAGAGGGCTTCTCCCGGTCTGCGCAGTTACCAAGATTCACCGCTGTATTGCCTAGGTGGTGAGTATGTGTATGAGTTGTGTCATGCGTTGTGATATGAGTTGTGTTATGAGTTGTGTTGAGAGCTGTGCTAAGGAATGAGCACGAGCTATGAGATATTTGTTAGTGTCCTCTACTGGTGGTTAGGACTATGTGTCATGGCAAATTGTTTAAGCAATGAAAAATGAATAAAGTGTGAAATATGTGAACATGGCACGTGGTAAGTGCAATCGATGTGATACGTGATAAGTGAAAGTGGTAGAGTAAATGATGTGGAAACGTGTAAATTGTGTAAGTGTGAACATGTGTACATGTTAAATGTGTAAAAGTGAACAATGTGAATGAGTAAGTGTGCAATCATGTGGGATAAATGTGTTAGATTGTGAACTTATGATATATGTCATGAAAGTGTTAAATGCATATCCAAACAGCAACCTAAATGTATGCAAAATGATGTTTCACATGTGTAAGAATGAGTAGAATCCATATTAGGAACTTCCCTTTCAAACATATGAGAATCTCACGTTAATTGCTATCATGTTGTGATTGAATTTTATATATATATAGCTCTCACGTGAATGAAATGGTAGTGAGCATGTAATAGGATTTTCACGTTTGCAAAAGGATGATTATGAATATGGCAAATGCATGAAAAATATTTGGATTCCATGCTAGTTGAAAGGCTCAATTAGTATAAAAGTTCATACTTAAGTGCTCATGGATTGCTAAATGGTTTCACCATGTTTTAACCTTCAAGTCATGCTACAAATGTGAAACTATGTGCATGTGATTTTATTATGTTAAAACAGCAAGTAAATTGTATAAATAAATACAAAAAGGTCATGTGAAAAGAAAGTAGTCATCGTGCTAGCTTGTTCTTTTCTTTATGCTCAATTGTATGCTCTAGTAGTAGAAATATCTATGGGTTAAAAGAATGTGTGGACGAATCATGCTACATGTTAAGTGTATTAAATAAGTGCATGTGTATGATGTAATGCTCATGATTTAGAATAGAATTATGGTAGACTAAAGCATGCTCCTGTGATGATAATATGTATTGCTAGTTGAAAGTAAGGACCATGAGTACCTTCGTGATTTGATGATAGTGTGCATCTCTTTAATGTTAATGCCATATTGTGAGTGTGACATGTTTAAGTTTAAGACTTTGGTTTGCTTGCTGAGTCTTTGGACTCACTCTTGCTTCGGCATACAGGTTGACAGGTATTGGGTTCTAGAAGGAAGCTTGGTGAGGATCATCATTAGAAGACTATTTTGTGGAGCTGTTACTAGTTGTACTTTCCTTTTTTTCCTAGCACGAAAAGGATTATTGTATGGACAATATTTGGACAATGTAGTTCTTTTATCTTGTATTAATGTGGACATTGTCTTTCGATTTCGCTATTTAGATTGTGGAATGTGTGTTGGTGATGGGTAAGAGTTGAGTTATTTATTTTATTCCGCTGTACTCTATTGCTATCCAGGTACATATCAACCTATCGACTAGTGTTGGGTACATGTCCCACTGTGACGACGCCCTTTATACCGATGGGGATTGGTATAATCGTACCGGTATGAAGAGGGTCGTTACATGGTTGGTCTCCACTGTTCTATAGCTTGTACTTGTGGAGCGACAGTTAGACCTTTCATCCGTGACTGCAAGACTGAGAGGTAGTTCTTGTGTTGTGTTGTCCGGGTTGGATACTGGCGTCATGAACCAGTAGTCCGTTCCCGTGTGGTGGCGTCGTTCCTTTCCGACTCGTGCTTTGCCATTGGTTGTGGTTTATGTGTAGTGACTCGTGGGTTGTGGTGTGCCTGTTAGGAGGGAAAGTGGTGCCGAGGCTTTATGGTGGTACCTCGTGGTGGCAGATACCTGTACCCTTTGTGGGTACTAGTTTCTCGTGGTATGCTGTGTACCAGCCTTTTCAGGTGGTGTGGTGGAGCTGTGCTCCGTGGAGGTCATGTGGTGAGACCTTCCACTCATTATGTTTTACCTTCCTCTGGTAAGCTTCCGATTATGGTTTTAGTGTGTGATGGATCGGCTCGCTGTAGCCAATCCTGCTACCCTGTGTGTGGCTTTCGACAAATCGTAGTTTGGGGTATAATGGACCAGCTCTTGGTCAGCAGTCCTGTTACCCGTGTGTTTGAGGTTCGTTTGTGGAGCTTGTAGCCAAGGCAGTGGTTTGCCTATGTGGCTTGTAGCTTAGGCGACCCGTTATTGTAATGGTTTGCCTGTGAGCCTTGTTGCTTAGGCATTTTAATTATTGAGCAGTCTAGGGGTGTTGGACTAGTCTTGTCGTTCCTCTTCCGTTCTGAGATTTGTATTAGTTTATATGATTATATTTATTTGCTGATAATCATATATTGTTGTGAGCATGATATGGTTTGGCTATCGGTGTTGCCAGTGAGACCCTCTAGGGTTGAGGTCTCCTCAGTTTCGTGTGTGGTTTTGGGTGGTCCCTACTGAGTCTGTGCTTGTTGATGCTCACTCCCCTACAGTTCTTTTCAGGGCTTACCGTTGGTATGGCTTGCGATGGCGTTGTGGCAGACTTGTACCACCAGCAGTAGTGTTAGTTGTGTTGTGTGAGCTTGTGCTCCCTCGGGGTATGCCCCAGGTAGTTGTACTTTTTAATTGGACATGTAATAATGTATTGGGACAGTTGTAAATTGTTATATGTAGTTATGAGCACATGTATTTTCTTGTGTCTTATACTGTTGTGGTTATCTTTTATATTCTACTGGACACGTGGACGAGCTATCCCTTGCGAGACTTCGGTCCGATCGCGGGAGGCGGACTTGGATATGGAGCCTTATTGGGCATAAATATTCAGGGCTATCACAAAGCATGCATGTTGACAACTCATAAGTTGGCTGTCGACAAATGAAGACATACTAAAGTAGTTTTGTTCTAGAAAAGGAACTACAACAGTAGCTGTCGACAACTACAAATTCGTCTATCGACAATCTAAGGTTATCTTCAGAAAACTACTTCTAGATAGACAAAGTCTCACATTAGCTATCGACAAGAAGCCATCGTCTATCGACAACCAATGAAAGTCCTCAATACTTAGCTTCTGGAATGACCAACTTCAACAGTAGTTGTCGACAACCATGTTTCGTCTATCGACAACCCAGACAAGTTTTCAGAATCTTGTTTTTAGATAGAAAATCTGTAGTAGTAGCTGTCGATGTTGAACCACTCTTATATATTATCCTTAATATTTTGGTGATAACAATACTCATGCTTATTATTTTGGTAATAACAATACTCATACTTATCATAATCGTCCTTAATATATTTCAATATCATTATTTATCTCATGAATATTGTATTTTCCATCGCTTTACAAAGATTTACACTAATCTGTAACTTAGTCATTTGAAATTCAACTTCATCATGTATGTTTTGATCGTGTTCAGTCGAAGCTTACTTCATCATATACGAAGCTAGCTTGGTCATATCCGAAGTTAACTTCGTCATATCCGAAGCTACACTCGTTATGCATGTTTTTGGTCATGATCAGTCGAAGTCCAACTTCGTCATATACAAAACTAGCTTCATCATATCCGAAGTTCTATACGAAGCTCACTTTGACCGACAACGTTTATGATCTATTTTATACGAAGTCCAACTTCGTCATATACGAAGTTAACTTCATCATATCCAAAGCTATATCCGAAGCTTCACT
The DNA here is from genome assembly GCA_014218235.1 of Colocasia esculenta. Classification (NCBI taxonomy): domain Eukaryota; kingdom Viridiplantae; phylum Streptophyta; class Magnoliopsida; order Alismatales; family Araceae; genus Colocasia; species Colocasia esculenta. The sequence continues at coordinate 94,452,461 of CM024759.1, read as the reverse complement.
TCGATCGACTGTGTGTTTTAGCTTTGACTGACAATGTTAATTTCTGTACATCCGAAGCTACACTTCATCATATCCGAAGTTTAACTTCAACTGACTGTTTGTTTTCCATCATATCCGAAGCTTCACTTCAACAGATTACATTGTTTTGATTAATACAATTGCTTAATTAATGAGTGCATATCCTTCTGCATAAATAATCTTCAAATGCACTATAATAATATCACATATGAATATTTTTATAAACATTATGTTTGGACAGAGCATATGTTCTTCTGCTAGCTCAAATTTTATAAGTCCACAACTAGTATAAATATCATGTTGACTCCAACTCTTTGAAAATCAAAGTATGATATCAACTTTTGTTAACAATTGTACTTAGATTTCTATAATGACTGTTGTTATATTTGCAAAGTGTTAATGCATTACTCTTTTTAATCCTTATGGAATCATTTAATGAACAAGATTAATACATGATTTACCCTGTGATATTCTTTCTATTATCTGAACAATAATGAAAGTTGTACTTCTCTACATTCTTATTTAATATTTCCTGTTATAACCATATCTTTAGTTCAGATTCATAGTGAGTTTTTTCAGGACAGCTACGTGTCTCACAAAAACATCTGTAAGCGTCCTTCAGAATGCCAAGTTTCAGAATTTAAGGAAAAGCTCCTTTGCAGTTGTACTGCACGCAAGCAGGTGTCCATACCTCCTTGAATGCTCACCTACCTAGTACTATTCAAAGGACAGACTTTCTCTCTGGAACTGGTAGTTGTCTCTTACTTTCTTTCTGTCAGAACTCCATGTTTTATGGAAAAGCCTTTGCTGACCTATATCTATCTTTAAATGCATTGTACATCCATTTGTCTGAAATATTTTCTGTGATCTTTTATGTATCTTGGTATCTTACCTACCTCTGAAAGTATGGAGATACCTATGTGTTTGTCTTGACTATGCAGAGACTCATCTACCTACATAAGCATGCAAGCTATCTTTCAGTCATGGGCATGGTGCTTGCAGTGCTGTCAAATAGAACCATGAAGCTATCTGTGTAGCCTGAAGCCGTTGAGACTCAAAGACCTGATGATGGACATCTCAAGTAGTCCTCAAGTAACAACGTCCAGAATTCAAACGGCTATTTTCCCAACACGAAGTTGAGGACCCTAAAGGATATATATGAAGCTACAGTTTGAAATAAAAGGAAGACACAAGACAAGAAAAAGGTACATGAGAAAATGTACATAGAGAGACACTACATTCAGAAAGAGAAGAGCGCACAAGATCTCAAGAAAGCCATATGTTCAAACTTCAACTTCCTGCTCTCTTGCTTTCAGAAGTTTCTTGGGTGGCATTTAATGTTCTAGATATTCTTTAGTCCACCCTTAGAGTCAGAAAGAGTTAGAGCAGTCATTCTTATTTGTAATCTCTTTATGATCTTTTGTGTTTGCTCATTTTTGAGCAGACACACTGTGTTCTTTTCAGTATTGTAACCAGCAGGGGTTTGTTCCCTGTAGTTCCCCTTTGGTAGAAGGGAGGGCCTATTGCGGTAGGAGGTTGTAATAGCCCTCTGTGAAGGGAGGACTTGCTTGGGAGCAAGTGAGTGTAATACCTCTCTGTTAAGAGAAGGCCAAGTTTTTAGAGGTTAGTGAAAATCCCAAGGGTGCTTGGGGACTGGACATAGGACTTCCATTTGGAAGGGCCAAACTAAAATAAATCTCTGTGCACTTTGTGTGATTGTTTCTGTCTAAGTGTCTTCACTTGTTTCACACACACCACACTAAGTACCAACGTTACTATCTAGTGTTATCTTATTTTCAGATAAATTTTTAAGTGCAAGAAGTCTATTCACCCCCTCTAGGACATCTAAAGCTCCATCTCAATCCAACAGTCGACAATCGTTGTGCGGCTGTCGACAACCGTAAAGCCAACGACCAACACGTGAGCAACATGTGCATTTAATTAGGGCATCATTTCCTCATACACAAGAATTCCCATGTATGTGTGAGGATAAGGACACACCTATACAAGGTCCCCTTTGTTCATCTTTGGAAAAAGATCCCACACACACATTCCAAGGACCCCACTGTAACGACCCGACCTCTCGGACTCCCGCCAGGGACCTCCAAAGGTCGTGTCGACACCCACGGATCCAAAGACCCGGAAGGGTTAGAATTTAGTCCAGTGAGATAAGCAATGAATTCAAATAACTATAACAAGAAAGTTCGTACATTAATAAAGAAATTATGTACAACATGTCCCAAATAAAAGTACAGGTACAAAATGAAAAATGCAGTCTTTAAGGGGCATACCCCGAGGACTTGCAAAAAGGCCACTCTCATCTCATGGTACAAGAGCTCTCACTCTCACAACTCACACTGTTGGCAACACACGGCAAACAAGCTGCCACCACAACCTTCCAGCAATGAACTCCTGCGACAGGGAGTCTCTACCTGAAAGAGGGGGGGTGAGCCTCGCGAACAAGGCTCAGTAGGAATAACCAGTCCCTTACCAGCCAGAGCAGCAGGAACTCCAACAAGCAGAAGCAAAACTACTCTACAAAGAAGTAAAGCGAGAAACGCCTACGACCGAGTACTACAAAGCAGTGGAAACAGAGAAATGCCTCGACCACAACCCGGGTCAGGCCAAACACAACTTCTGCAGAACTAGCGGAGTCAACACATGCAGAAGCAACACCTCGGCACACACCCACCGAGACAAAGGAGCTCACGGAACACCGGAGTAACCACGTGAGACCAGAGTCTCACGACACAAGCACCAACATCCCGGATCTCCACGAGGTCGGGAAGGAACAACCAGGTGTCACCACGAGAGACACCAAGAAACCACGTGAGAATGAACGTCTCACCACAGGCACGACCACCTCAGACCTCCATAAGGTCGAGGACCCACAAGTAGAACCCCCTGCACCTCGGATACGCCACGAGGTTAGGGAACTACACCCTACAGTGCCACCACGGACGGCACCAAGGAACATGTTAGTAACCAACGATCAGGTGCCTACACCAGGCACCCCGAGAGAACCCGCAGAGTGGAAACCACTAGCACGGCCCATGAGGCCAAACCAACCGAGCCCAAGGAAGCGAGACACAGCTAGGCTACAACCACCGTGTAAACCATGGCAACGATAACACAAGCTCGAAAAAAGCGTGAAACATCGTAGCAAGAGCAACTAGGCCACAACCACAAGCAGCTAAGAGAGGGACACACAGTCCACCCCTCTTGCTTTCAGTCGCTGACTCCTGCCTATAACCTCCCTAGGTAGAGTGAGGCTAGCGAGTCACAACAAAGAACACAACCACAAATACCATAGTCCAGTCGAATGCGGCCCCACGCCTGACCTCCCTACGTGGCTCCGGAACCAACGCAGAGGTAGTGAGAAGGACTAGCTGGTCCGCACCGGACGAGCACCTGAACCACCTCAGAGACCCAGACCAGCTAAGATAGCTCTACAAACGGCTCACGCCGCTGCCCCCACCGTTTTCCCCTTCTGCTCCAAGTCCGAGACTTGAGCACGCCTACCGCTCGGAGCAACCCCCTCTGACACAGGCGCACGGGGATAGGGGTCCCAAGAAATGGTAACAACCTGTCTCGCGGACAAGCCCTCAAGTGTCGAGCACCGGGCGAAAGAGAACTGGCGTTGCAACCACCAACAGAAACAGCACAGCTGGCTTGTAACCAAGACAAGCCCAGCAGGCACAGGCATGCACGGCACCCCTTCCTGAAACCCCCAGAAGGGCCGTCGGCCAACGCCGGCACACAAGGCATGGCCCGAGAAACCGAAACACCATAGGCAGAACAGAAACCACCGCTCTTCTAATAATCGATTGACAGACAAACAATTGATTATTAGACAAACACGAGCCTCCTAGCACAACCGCTAGGACACGACCACGAAGGTGTCACCTTCGGTTACTGAACGTAGGGAGGCAACCTGCCGCGTTCCCACCAGAAGGTCCTAAGGGCACACCCTGCCCTGGGGCACACGCCGACACGCCAACCGTGGCCATGGAAAACACTCGAGGCAAGCCTGGTCTTGTCGCACCCTCCTAGCTTGTCGCGATCCTATAGCGACGAGTAGGGTAACTGCGACAAGCAGGTCGCGTCGGAGAAGAGCGTTGCGACAACCAGGTTGTCGTGACAAGGCAAAGCGCTGTGACAAGCTTGTCGCGATAGGGTTGCGCGTCGCGACAACAGCTTGTCGCGACGGGCAACCGGGTCATGACATGACCCTTATCGCGATGGCCAACCGCGCCGCTATAAGGTCGCGTCGGATCGGGGCGATGCCTTCTCTGATGTCGCGACGCGCTGGGCGGTCGTGACATCAGCTGGAAGGCGGACCACCGGGATGCTACATCCCGGGATCACCACAACTACACTAAGCACACCACAACGGGGAGGGGAGCATGGTGAAAGCTTCTAAAGCATGCATTAACCCAAAAGGACTCCCAATCCACACCAAGAAGTATGGGCACAAGAGATCCCTACAGATTAGATGAAACCGAACCCCCAAGGGGCCTTCACGACGAGCTCGCCACCTCCTCCTCGCTCCCACGGTGCTGCTACCGCTCCGCACGAGCCGCCGCCGCTCCTCCACGAGCTCCAACCTTCGGAGAAGAGAGAGGAGAGGCCTCTCCACCTTGGAGAGGAGAGGAAAGGAGGAAAAGAGCCAAAAGAGGGGGAAGGGGCGCCGACCAAGGCTTTTAGCCTCCGCCCCCCAGAACGCGACGGGGCGGGGCGTCGCGATACGAACCTTTCGCAACAGCCGCCCAGACAACGACCAGAACGCGCCCTCCCTGGGCACTGCGACAACCCGATAGGTTAGTCTGCCATGCCTACGACTCTGACAGACGTCAGACGACCAAAAAGCAGAAAGCAGTCGCAACCCGTTGACCAGGCGCGACAAGAACGCGACGCCGAAGGTGGTCACAACAGGGATGACTGTCGCAACGGGCACCTCTGTCGCGACAAGGCCAGTCATCCCTCACACAACGGAAAGCTGGAAAGCCCGAGATGTTACACCCACAGTGGCCAGAGAAGGGCTCCCCAGTGCTCTTCTCAAGCTCCAAGGGTAGAAGTTCAGAAGTTCCAACTGAGGAGATCCATTTGGGGTCGAATTCGTCATCAAAGCTCGAGGATCCACACCAGTCTTCTGCAATTCGAAGCTAGAAGACCTGGATAAAGGGCTTGGAGGATTCAAACCTAATCATCTGCTTCTCATTGTGTTTGAATTCTGTACTTGTACTTCAAATTTATTTTCTTCAGTGTGTGGGATGTTGAACAGGGAAATCCTTGTGCTTAATTCAAGCATGTATAATTTGATCTGAGATTTTCATCATCTCAGGTTGTGTGTGACTGTGTGTGTGTTCTGAACTTGCTTCATAAGCTATTTGTGTGTGTGTGTGGACGATGGATGTAGGATACACAAGTTGTGTAGTCTGAACCACCTTAAACTCCTGTGTTCTCGTGGTTTGATCTAATCTAACACTAGAAGATAGATAGGCATGTTCACTAGGTCTTATTCCTATTATCTTTCCATCTTTGAATCCACACTTTTCACACATAATCAGACTCAATTTTGATCTATGTTTACTCCAGATCTTTACATCAACTGTAGATTTCGAATTTGATCAGTGTTTGCTTTAAATTGTCAGAAACCTATTCACCCCCCCCTTCTAGATTTCCTTAATAACTAATTCCGCAATCTAGCAATTGGTACCAGAGCAGGTTTCTCCATTTTTACAGTTTAATTGTTTAATCTAACGATTCAGAGAGATTTTGAATGATGAATGCTAATAGGGGATTTTTGGCTGAAGGACACTCATTGTGTAGGCCTCCATTCTTCGATGGAACTGACTACACCTATTGGAAAAATTGCATGCAGGTGTTTTTGAGAACCCAAGACTATGAGCTATGGAAGATTGTGGATGAAGGACCTGTTAAGCTGCTAAATGATGAGGACACCTGGACAAGGGAACAGATACGAAAGGCCACACTGAATTGGAGTGATATGAACATGATGCAGTGCGCTGTTCATCTGAAAGAATATTCAAGAATGTCCACATGTACATCTGCAAAGGAGATGTGGGACAAATTGAATTAATTTACGAAGGTACATCAGAGGTAAGGGAAACCAAAGCTAGTATGCTTGTTTCAGAATATGAAATGTTCAAAATGAAAAATGAAGAAACAATTTCATACATGTTTGCTCGATTCATGACAATTATTAATAGTTTTAAGAGTCTTAAGAAGGAGTATAATGAAAGTGACTTAGTGAGGAAAATACTTCGGTCTCTTCCACCTGCCTGGCACACTAAGGCCACAGTCATGAAGATTATAAGGACTTGTCTACAATAATATTATATGAATTGATAGGTTCTTTAATGACTTATGAAATTAATATGAAAATAAAAGAATCTAAGTTCACTCAGAAGAAATCAATTGCATTGAAAGCTTCATTTAGTTCTAAGAAAGAGATTGAAAATGAGGAGAACGAAATGTCTAGTGAAAGTGATGCTGATGAAATGGCCTTGTTGACTAGACAATTCAAAAAATTTCTCAAGTTCAGAAAGAAAGGAAAGTGTCACTTCAAAACATTTCCTAAGAAAGATTTTTCAAATAAATTTGATTCCAACAAAAAGAATGACATGATTGTTTGTTATGAATGTAAAAGGCAGGGGCATATGAGAGGTGAATGCCCAGGGCTCAAAAAGAAGTTGAGTAAGAAGAAGTTTGTGTATAAGAAGCCCAAAGCCATGATGGCTACATGGAGTGATGAAGATCAAGATGAGCAAGACCAAGAGGAGGCTGAGAATGAAAATGAAGAAATCACATGTCTAATGGCTAGAAGTGAGGACAACAATGAGGTAAATTCATCTTTTGAAAACATCACTACTGAAGAGTGGGAAGAGGCTTATACTGTCTTGTTTGACAAATTATGTGAATATCGTTCTGAAAATGAAGCTTTGAAGAAGAAAATAAATAATCTTGTGCATAACACCAATGCAAATGAGCAAGTTGAATTTTTGAACAAAGAAGTAAATCACTTAAATAATGGAAATTTTTTTTCATGTTCAACTTGATTGCATGAAAGAAAAACTTCAGGAAAGTGAAAAAGGAAAACAAGTGCTAAGTGAGTCTTTTGAAAAACTTAAGAATGAAAAAAAATAAATTCGAAAGAAAATGGATGAAGTTCAAAAAAGATCTGAAAGATAAGAATGAAAACCTATCAAAGTTTGTGAGAGGTAAAGAAAATCTTGTTGCTGTGCTAGGAGTTAAAACAAACACCACCAAACATGGATTGGAATTTCAAAATGAAAACAAGAAGAAATTTGGACAAACTTTGATCACATTGTTTGTTCAAAATGAATCAAATACAAATGAGCAAGTTCAATGAGAAACAAAGGATTAAATGAAAAGAAAAACAACCCAGAAGAATGGACTAGTCCACAAGTGAGAGTTCATCAACATGTATCTACATCAGAACTTGAATTGTCAAGGTTTAGCAGAACTTCTCTGATACCACCTAATTACTGTCACGTCCTACTATTGAGGATTTTCGGATATGACAGAGGATCGATAAATCAATAAAGACTTAGCTCGTAACATAAGATAAGGCAGCGGAACAATTCATTATATGAGTGGGTAGTTTTCAAGTTTAATATATACAATAGATCGGGGGGGATAAGGTCTAAAGGGAGCAGGTTTGCTAAATTTAAAGTTCACTCGGCACACTGTCCCCTGGAGAGTTAGTCCCATCAGAGATGCTTGAAAGGAAAGTAGGGAAAAACATGAGCAATTTTGCCAAGTAGGAATTGCCTTCAACAATAAAGTAGGGCATGAAGGTAGCATTGAAAGAAAATATGCATACCAGTCAATGAGGGGATACAAATTGCTATACACAGTGATACTGAAACACAGTAAAATGATGATATTATAACATAACTTGCCCTGAACCAAACAGTAATAAAACTCATGCCATAGTACAATTCATGGAAATGTAGACTAAATTTAGCAGTAGGTGGTGTCATGCCAAACACCCAATAGATCCATTTAGATTAGCACATATTCGAATTGTACGATTCAGTAATCGATTCGGGTGCTCCTCCTGGGACTGGATCGGGCCCATTTGCACAGGCATTAGTCCAGTAGAGTCCGAAGACCCAAAGTGTCATCATTTCCATTTGATCATTATTTTAGTATGGTTCAGGCAGATCTCAAGATAACATTAATAATATATCATGTCGAATACAAGGGTACAATGATAACAAGACAAGGGTAGGACTAGCAAGTGGGTTGGTCCAATATTTAAGTAATATAAAGTTATATAAGAAATCTATGAAAGGATCAAGCTGGGACATACAAGAACTTGGTTCTAGTATTTAAGAAGGAATTGCTCGACCGAAAAGACAAGGTCGGTCGACTGACCTAGCCAGTAGCTGTTTCTGGGTTTTTACTGTGAAATCAGTTGACCAAAATGACAGGGTCGGTTGACTGACCTAGCCAGTAGCTATTTCTTGGTTATAGGGAGAGGTCGGTCTACCGAAATGGCAAAGTCGGTTGACTAGCCAAAAATTGGTCGACTGACCTGGTCAGTCAAAGCGGGTTCCTTACATTTGGTGAGGATTAGTCGACCGGAATTACATAATCGATCGACTGATATGATAGGATCGGTCGACCGATTTCTGGTTTCGGTCGACCGATTATGGAAAAACTGAAATTACATAGGTCAAAATCGCACTACTTTTTCTGGCCTGGGAATGGAAATAAACAATCAGGAATAGGAGAGTAATGGATATTCTATAATGCTATATGATTTTCAAGGGAAGTGGGAGGTTTTAAGCTCTCTATCTCTCTTCTTTTTCTCTCTCGGGTAGGCAAGATGGAGGGAGATCAGTCGACCGAAAGAATCGGTCAGTTGACCGATTCTAGGGATATCACAAACTGGTTCTTGCTTGTTCTAAAATAGTGGGTTGAAACTTCAAGAGGGAGTTTGAGGGCAGTAACTGGATACAAGGGTTTATCTTGACATTAAGAGGTGCTTAGAATAAGGACACTCGGGGAAGTAGCAAGCGAGAAAGGAAGTGAGAAGGCAAACTTTCCTACCTGGTAAGAAGAAGATGACACTAACACTTGGAGAAGCAGAGCTCTAGGACTCCTTCCAATACTCAGTGCTCAAACACCCAGCACCTGGCCTTCCTCTTCCTCCTTAGCCTTCGGTAAGAGTAGCAGCAGCAAGCAGTTGAGCAGTAGCAACAAGTAGTGGAGCAGCAGCAACAAGTAGTCAAGGTCCGAATAAAGATCATAGTGGTGTATATATAGAATTTACATATGTGAGGCGTGCATGAATTTGTGGACGGTGGGGATGAAATTCTCGGGGAGATTTCACCCGGGGTTAACATGTAAGGGGGGTTAATACGTAATCCATATTACGTATGCGAACAGTAACCTTATTACGTAATCAAATGTGTAATATATATATATATATATATGTATATATGTATATTCATTTTAAAATTTTACAATATCTTCTTAATCCTTTCTTATCAATAAAATTTTATTTATTTGGTTGTCAATTTATGTAACCTTATGTGTGCTTAACTCCAATGATTATTTTTGTACTGGCAGTGTGAGGTGCACTTCATTTAATCATAATGTTATCATGTAATATTTTAAAAATTACATGACCAATTTATTTTCATAAATAAAATTTAGGTGTTACATCTCTCCCCCACTAGAAAAGAATTTGGCCCTCCAAATTCAACTGGTATCAAATACTAACCTGCAAATAACTCTGGATATTTGACTTTGATAGCATCTTCTACCTCCCATGTTGCTTCTTCTTGTCCTCACTAACTCCATTGAACTTTTACTAATGGTACTTTCTTGTTCCGGAGTTGTTTGACTTTGTGATCGAGGATCCAAACTGGCTTCTCTTCGTATGCCAAGTTACTTTGCACATTCAAATCTTCATATTCTATGATATGGGATGGATCATAAACATATTTCCGCAGCATAGATATGTGAAAAATATCATGTACATTGGATAACTGAGGGGGTAGAGCAAGCTGATAAGTCACTACTCCAGCTCTCCTTAATATTTCAAATGGGCCAATGTAACGTGGACTGAGCTTGCCTTTGATTACAAATCTGCGGATTCCTCTTCGGGGTGATACTTTTAGAAAAACATGATCTCCTTGCTGGAATTCCAATTCTCTTCTTCGTTGATCGGCATAACTTTTATGTCGATCTTGTGCGGCTTTCATTCTTCCTTGAACTATATTTATGATTTCTGATGTTTCTTGTATCATTTCTGGCCCCATAATTTGTGGTTTATTCAACTCTGTCCAGCAAATGGGCGATCTACATTGTCTACCATACAAAGCCTCAAAGAGTGCCATTTGAATCGTGCTCTGGTAGCTGTTGTTATAAGAAAACTCCATGATTGGTAGATGATTGTTCCAATCCTTCTCGAACTCTAGTGCATAAGCTCTGCACATGTCTTCAACAACTTGGTTTAATCTTTCAGTCTGCCCACATCCATTTAGGGATGAAAAGTGGTACTGAATTTCAACTTGGTCCCCAAAGCTTCCAGTAGTTCCTTCCAGAAATGTGATGTGAACCTTACATCACGATTAGAGATAATATCCTTTGGAATTTGATACAATCGAACGATCTCTTTTAAATACAATGTTACCAGGACATTGACAGTCCATTTACTTTTTATAGCCAGAAAATGTGCTGATTTGGTGAGTCGACCGATTATTACCCATATTGTGTCATATCCTCCACGAGTCTTGGGTAATCCCGTAATAAAATCCATACCCACGCTATCCCATTTACATTTAAGTACTTCCAAAGGTTTTAATTTTCCTGCCAATTTTGATGTCCAGCCTTAACTTTCTGGCAGGTCAAACATTTGGCTACAAAATTTGCAATGTCTTTCTTCATGTTACACCACCAAAATTTTTTCTTGAGATCTTGGCACATCTTGACAGTTCCGGGATGAATAGTATAATAAGTTCGGTGTGCTTCACTCAGTATCTGCTCCTTAATTACCGATCGTCTGGCACACACAATCTTGCTTGGAATCGAAGATTCCCTTGCGAATCAATGCAAAAATCAGGTTTGGAGTTCAAGTTCTCTTTGATTTATATCAGCATAGGATCATTGTCTTGTTGTGCTTTGATTTGTGACAAATGGTCCGATTGGACTTTCAGGTTTACAATCATGACCTTATCTTCTTGTGGTTTGGTTACTATACTGAGTGTAGAGAAATCTTCTAAAAGTCTCCATTCTCTAACCATCAAACATTCCATCTGAGCCATAGGATTTCTACTGAGAGCATCAGCAACAGTGTTGCCCTTTCCTGGATGGTACTCAATTTTAAAGTCATAATCTTTGATAAATTCCAACCATCTTCTCTGCCTCATGATCAATTCTTTTGTGAAAATAGGTACTTCAAGCTCTGATGATTGGAGTATACAATGAATTGGCTATCGGAAAGATAATGCTTCTATAGCTTTAGAGCAAAAATTACTGCCGCAAGTTCCAAGTCATGAACTGGATAGTTATTCTCGTGGTTTCTCAACTGTCTAGATGCATAGGCAATGACCTTTCTTTCCTACATTAAAACACATCCCAGTCCAATGGTTGAAGCATCTGTGTAAACTTCGAAACTTTTCCCACTATGGGTAAAGTTAGAACTGGTGTAGAGGTCAGACATTCCTTCAATCTCTAGAAGGCGTACTCACATTCATTACTCCATGCGAAAAGGTACTTCCTTCCGAGTTAGTTGAGTAAGTGGTGAAGCAATTTTAGAGAAATTTTTGACGAAATGGCGGTAGTAACTAGCCATACCTAGGAAACTTCGGGCTTCAGTAAGAGTTTGAGGTTGTTCCCATTGTTGGATGGCTTCAATCTTGGAAGGATCTACGGCTAATCCATCTCTAGAAATAATGTCCCAAGAATGTTACTTGCTTCATCCAAAATTCCCACATACTAAACTTGGCATATAACTTATGATCCCTTAATAATTGCAAGGTCATCTGCAGATGTGCCTCATGCCCTTAACACTTTTTGAATAAACAAAAATGTCGTCGATGAATACAACAATAAACTGATCTAAATTTAGTCTGAATATATTATCATTAATCGCATGAATGCAGTAGGGGCATTAGTCAATTCAAATGGCATCACAACAAATTCATAATGCCCGTACCTATTCCGAAAGGTCGTCTTGTGGATATTGTAAACCTGAATTCTCAATTGGTGATATTCGGACCTAAGATAAATTTTTGAGAAATATTGAGCTCCTGCCAATTGATCAAATAAATCATCAATTCGGGGAAGTGGATATTTATTCTTGATTGTGAGTTGATTCAGTTGTCGATAATCTATACATAATCTTAAGGTTATGTCCTTCTTCTTGACAAATAGTACTAGAGCACCCCAGGGAGATGTATTGGGTCTGATAAACCACCTACCAATCAATTCCATGAGTTGCCCTTTTAATTTCTTCAATTCTTCTATGGACATCCTATATGGTGCTCGAGAAACCAGTGTAGCTCCAGGAACTAGTTCAATGGTGAAGTTTACTACTCTACTAGGAAGTAAACCAGACAGTTCTTCAGGAAATACATCAAGAAAATCTCAAATTATGGGAACATGTTCTAAGCCTGTATGTCACATCCCAATAAATAACTATTTATCGAAAAATGACAAAAATGAACATAAAAGATAGAACCTTGTTTCTATAACCATATGTCTTTATTACAACGGAATATCACAAAAAACTCCTTATGTAAGTTCACAGGAGTAGTGGAATTTTTTTTTACTATTTACATCTATAACTACTGTCCTAAAAAAAAAAAATCTATAAGACTCCAAATATGGGTTGTCCTGCTTTGCACGCCCCCTTTAAGAGCTAGGCTCTTCTTGCTCACCTGAAAGAGTAAGATTTAGTGAGCAATTGTGCCCGTAGAATTCTCCCTTCTTATCAAAAGATTATAACAACCAAAGAATTCGGCAACATACTTGACTGGTGGCAGTACTGAATATCAAGGATGATTATAAACTCATATAAGTAGATGACAATCATGAAAAGAGAGTACTGAATTAAATCTGGTTCAAAAAAGAAATTAGTATAATGACCACATTCTGGTTCAAGTAGGAAATACATATTCAACTTATATCTTGTTGGGTTTTCCATATAACATGTTTTTGATGATCACATTAATATCCTTGAACATTGATTTAATGCAAAATTGATGTGCTAACTAACATGAAAAATATCATGAAAGTGATTGAGTTAAACATTGCTAAATCATACAATGTATATCACTAACAATGTATTTGCATGTAGGTGCACAAGCATGAAAGATGGAGCATTGAAAAGATGAGCAAATAGCACAAGAAACTGTCAAAGAGGTGTATCTGTCGACAGGCTCAGGGCATGTCGACAGATACACACAGGCAACCCAAGACAGAACTCAGGTTTGCATCTCTGAGTGCACATGTCGACAGATGCAATGTACCTGTCGACAGATACACACAGGCAACCCAGGACAGAGCTCAGGTTTTGTATTCCTGAGTGCACCTGTCGACAGATGAAAATTGCCTGTCGACAGATACACTCAGAAACTCAATTTTTTGAAATCCAGTTCTCAGCCTGAGTGCGCCTGTCGACAGATGCAAGTGCACCTGTCGACAGACGACAGAAACATGAGATTTAGAGTTTCCAAATCCGGCCCCACTTGGGTGTTTCCTTCCTCCACGACCCCCACCTTTACCTAACACTATATAAGCATCCTTTTGGAGCCAAATTCGCAGAGAGCAGCCTCCCATCCAAGAGCCTCCAAGGGACCAAGAGGAAAAGCCCCAAATTGCTGCTCTGCTTCAACTTTCTGCCCAGATCGTCGTGGAATCGCCATCCATGCGAAGTTGAAGCCGGATCGTCGTCAGTTCAACCTTCTACATCGATCAGTCTACATCCAATCGAAGTTTGAAGAGCGTTTGGACGATCCACGAGAAGAATTCCAACTGGATTTGTTCCCCAACTCTAAATTCTTCTCCATTTCACAATTTCCATTCCATCGTGTGTGTGTGGTTGTGTTTCGAGCATCCTTTGTGCTTGATTCACGAATTTGTGGTTGTTCTGATCGTGGTTCATCAGACAACGTGTGTGTGTTTGAGTTGTTGTGTTGAACGCGCTCATAAGCAGTCGTTTCTGCGTGTGTGTGTGGACGGTAGATGTAGGATACATGAGTTGTGTACTCCGAACCACCTTAAGTCATCGTGTTCTATGGTTTGTTCGCGTTTTGCGATAGATGATTGGTAGGCACGGTGTTCATACGCACGTTTGATACCTTGTTCTCATTATATCAACTCAAGCTGTCTTAATCTCAATCAAATTCTAATCAAGTTTCATTAAGATTGCTGCTGCACCGAAAAGAAGCCATCAGTAAATAGAAATTGCCGTAATCTATTCAACCCCCCCTTCTAGATTACCATATTGTGTTATTCCGCATAACCCTTCAATTGGTATCAGAGCGAGGTTTCTCTGATTTACAGCTTTTCGTAAATTGATCTAGCGATCAGGAGATTTTCGATCTTATGGATTCTAGCAAAGGGTATATGGCCGAGGGACATTCAGTAACCAGGCCACCCTACTTTGATGGCACTGACTACTCTTATTGGAAAAATCGCATGCAGATATTTTTGAGAGCTCAAAATTACGAGCTGTGGAAGATAGTCAGCAAGGGACCATATGTGTTGCTCGAGGACGAAGACACCTGGACGAAAGACCAAATAGCTAAAGGAACTCTCAACTGGAGCGCACTAAACATGATGCAATGTGCGGTGCATCCAAAGGAGTTTTCAAGAGTCTCCACATGCTCAACAGCAAAAGAGATGTGGGACAAACTTGAACTCATTTACGAAGGTACGTCCGAGGTAAGGGAAACTAAAGTTAGCATGTTAGTGTCGAATATGAAATGTTTAAAATGAAAACTGATGAAAACATATCAGACATGTTTGCAAGATTCATGCTAATAGTTAACGGGCTAAAAGGTCTTAAGAAGGAATACTCTGAAAGTGACTTAGTAAGAAAGATACTTCGATCTCTTACTTCATCTTGGAACACTAAGGCCACTGTCATTGAGGATTCCAAAGACCTTTCCAAAATGAAATTGGATGAACTAATTGGCTCCTTAATGACATATGAAATCAACATCAAAAGAAAAGAATTAGAAGAAAATCCTAGGAAGTCAATGCTTTAAAAGCATCCAACAAAACATCAACAAGCTCCAAGAAATCCATTCAACAAGATAGTGATGAGCAAGGAACATCTTGTGAGAGTGATAATGATGAAATGGCAATGCTCACTAGACAATTCAAGAAATTTCTGAAGTTCAAAAGGAGAGACTCAGGTAACTCCAAACCCTTCAAGAAATTTTTTTCACAGAAATATGAGTCCAACAAAAAATCTGATATTGTTTGTTATGAATGCAAGAAACAGGGGCACATGAGAGGAGAATGCCCGAAACTCAAGAAGAAGCTGAAGAAGGAAAAATTCACCTCCAAGAAAGCCAAAGCAATGTTGGCTACCTGGAGTGATGAAGATGAAGATGAAGATGCACAAGAAACATTCGATGATGAAGACGTGAAATGCTTAATGGCTAGGAGTGATGACTCCACCGAGGTAAACTTCTCATTTGATGATTTCACTGCAAGTGAATGGGAGGAAGCATACACTACTCTATTTGAAAAATTTTGTGAATATAGATCTGAAAATAAAGCATTAAAAAAGAAATGCAACTCCCTTGTGCATGATAAGAACAATGATGAACGAATTGCATTCCTGACAAAAGAAATAGAAATGATGACAGTTGATGAAAAGACTCATAATGAAGAGGTGGATTGCTTGAAAATGAAACTACAAGAAACACGTAAAGAAAATGACTGTTTAAGCCATTCTCTTGAATTCCTTCAAGAAGAACATCTAGAAACAAAGAAAAAGTTGGAACAAACTGAAAATGAATTGAAAGAGAAATCTGAGGACTTGATGAAATTTGTAAAAGGGAAGAAAAATCTAGATGCGGTTTTGGGTGCTAAAATACATGTAACCAAGCATGGGTTAGGATATCAACCTGTCAAACAAAAGAAAATAGGAGAGTCATTGATCACTTCCTTTGTTGGTCCTAGTCCAAGCACAAGCAAGCATGTTCTCATAAAGCATAAAACAAGTCAATCTCAAACCAAAGTGTTGCAACCCAAACAATCAAACAAACAAAATGCTCCCAACAAACAAAAGAAAAAGCCACCTGTCGACAGATGGAATGGCGCCTGTCGACAGGAAAGAACAACTTCAACCAATAAACAGTCTATCAAGCAACAAAAAATTGAAAAGAAAATTCCTTCATGCAAAGTGTGTAAAAAGATTGGTCATGATGAAAAACAATGCTGGAACAATCCAAAGAAACAGAAATTCAAACAAGTTTGGATTCCTAAACATCTACTTTGCTGCATGAATGAAATTTTGGGACCCAAAGTAATTTGGGTACCAAAACCTCTTGTCAGATCCACATATGCAGGAATGCCTAGCAGCCCAACATCAAAACAAATGGTATTTGGATAGCGGCTGTTCGAGGCACATGACGGGCGACAAATCTAAATTTTGTTCCATAGTGGAGAAAGATGGAGGACAAGTCATCTTTGGAGGTAACAACAAAGGCCAAATAATTGGCACAGGTAATGTTGGTAAGTGTCCCTCCAATTCAATTGAAAATGTACTGTTGGTTGATGGCCTTAATCACAACTTGCTTAGCATAAGTCAATTGTGTGATAGAGGTCACAACGTCATTTTGAATCAAATTCATGTCAAATTGTTGATAAAGAAACAGGAAGTGTAAAATTTTCTGGAAAAAAAGTGAATAACATTTACTTAGTTGACTTAGATGATCCAGAAAATGATAACTTGTGTCTTGTTGCAAATAGACAGGATGAATTGACCTTGTGGCATCGTAGGCTTGGCCATGCGAGCTACAACGTGTTGCACAAGATCATGAAGCTCAAATTAGTAAGTGGACTTCCTGACATTTCTTTTAACAACAATGAAAGTTTTTGTGATGCATGTGCACAGGGAAAACAGACCCGGAAGTCTTTCAAATCTAAAGCACCGGTAAGCACATCTAAACACATAGAAATCCGTCATCATTTCTTGAGAGATGAAGTTGCCAATAAAACCTTGGAACTTAATTTCATTCCCACAGAAAAACAATTGGCTGATATTTTCACCAAACCCTTATCTGAAGATAGATTCACATCCTTAAGAAGAGAATTGGGTTTGTGTAAAATGCAATGAAACTGACTATCCATTTTGGAGTACATGCTCTTTATGTGTGAATGACTATGTGGTATATCAAATGGTGAACTGTGGAAGAACAAGTTCGGCTTGTTTGGAAACTATCATCATGCGTGAGAAAACATTCTCCGCCAAGTATCCATAGTCCCATTGCATATAAAGGTCCTGTACTTCACATAGGATTTTTAGTTTCCTTACATTTTATCATGTTAACTCCTTGAAACAATGCCTTTTCTGTGACCATGTGCTTGTGTATGACATTCTTGAAATGAACATGTTTGCCTTGTATCAAATGCTTGTGTGAATCCTTGCTTAGATGTTGTGTCAACACGTGCACACACTATGGGGGAGTGAGTTAAGGGTAGATGAATTTTTTCATGAGGAAACTCTTCCTTCACTTCATTTTTTAATCCTCACTTCCTTGAACTCAATGTGCACTCAAACTGAAACCAGGAAAATCCACTCTGTTCATATCTGTCGACAGACACATTCCATCTGTCGACAGGTACACTCAGATTTGCTATGACTGAAACTTCAATTCTTCAGTCTGTGTGCATCTGTCGACAGACAGATTCCTGCTGTCGACAGATACACTCATTCTCACTTTTCTCTCATTCCTTCTTCATACTTTTCAAGAAAGTGTTCATTACTTGACTTGAAGGTAAAAAATTGGATTGTTTTGTGCAATATAACCTTACATATCCACTTCATGTCAAAGTCGTGAACCAAGTCTAAATGATATTTGATGCAACACTTGATTGAGCTCTTTTTAGATCATTTTGAACACAATGAGCAAACCAAATGATTTTTAAACATCTCCTTTGAATAACTCCCTTGTCGTTAAACATGAATCTAAAATGATTTGAAAAATCAGAAAGCTCTTGAATTTAATGTTCTACATTATCACTTGCCTAAAGAAATCTCATGTACTTGACGAAAAGTAAAAACAAAATAAAAGGGAGAGAAGCTACCTATTTCTACGTTTAAATCAAAAATTTATCTCTCTTTATGGGATGGAGGTAGAGCAATGATGAAAATGACTAAGTAACTGGGGACATGGGCATCACCAATGTCGGTCTTCGCGTCAAAAGGTTGTTTCATTATCTCTATACAATGGCTTGATGGACACTCACATTGAGTAACTGGGGGTATCGGCATCACAAATGTCTACCTTCACATGAAAAAGTGAAAGTGCTCCTCATTGCCACTCTTTTCCATCTTCGTTGTTTAAAGATTCTAAAATCATACCAGAAATAGAGTGAAGCCTCCGAAAACTTTTTATGTTAAGTCCAATGTGCTTCTTGGGTAAGATGTTCTTGTGGCCATCTAATTCAAATGTCATCTGACTATCATCTCTATTTAGATGCATGTTTTTCTTCAACGGCCTTAATCAAAAGAGTTATTTAATTCTCACTGGCAATTGTGAAATGTGTTCTTCATGATCTAATTAAAGAACTTATCGGTTTTAATTCAAAATCATTTTAGAATTGTGTCATGTCTTCATCATAATGGACATGCATTTTTATATTGTACATACACCTATTTTACCTTAAAACATCAAATGAACACTTGTCCCTTTGAAAAATCTTATCAAAAATCAAGTTTTAGCCAAAAAAAAAGGAGTTATCTGTCGACAGATAGATTGTCATCTGTCGACAGCCGACGGCCCAGATCCGTTTTTGAAGCAAACCCTCGCGCCGGTTCAACTCCTTTTTGTGGGGCCTCTCTTTTAAAACCCTTCTAAACCCATTCTAAGGCATCCCACGACCACTTCTCACCCTTCCCCTCTCATTTCCTCCTCCTCTTCTCCAAACCCCTCTCCTCCCCCTTCAGGGCTCAAGATCCGCTCCGTCTCCGACGATCCTGCTGCTCCTCGTCTGGGATCCCTCCACTCTCCCTTCCCAATCGCCATTCTCACCCTCCTTCCTGAGATGGCACCCAAATCAAAGCTTCTCACTCGCCGTCGTCGCGCTTCGACGGATGCCGGAGAGAGTTCCAGGGGATCGGTTGCCGGAACTCATTGTTCCTCAAGGTCTCCGTCTTATCCGGGCCACCGGCACCTTCAAGAAACTTGTCCAATCCCGGTATGTGGACTTCGAGTCCTTAGCACCGATGTTCCCCTCACTCCTACCCTATTTTGACACTCAAGGGTGGACATCCTTCTTATACTCACACTTGCAATACTCTCCAACTGCCATCACAGAGTTCTTCAATAACCTAGGGCTTTCCAATCAGGGAGATCTCTACTCTTCGGTGAGAGGCACTCGCTTTTGCCTCACCGCCAATCTTATCTCGACAGCCCTTGAAATTCCAAACTCAGGAGTTGAAATCTTCAACTACACTCCTTCTGCTTCTGAGTACTATGAACTTCTCACGTTGCAACCTTATGACTCCACTAAGGAAATTGCTCGTCTAAATGCCAACTCCTTTCCTCCTTTGATCCGGATGATCCATCACATCTTCACTACCTTAATCGTCCCAAAGGATGGAAGCCGAGAATTAGTCACCGAGGTCCACAAATCTTTGTTCATATTCTTCCTCAAGTGCCAACAAATCAATCTGCCTGAACTCATGATAAGCCTCATCCGTCGGTGTTTCTCAAACACCAAAAGATCAATGCCATACGCTTGCCCCATCACCTCTCTTCTCATTTTCATTGGCATTCCTATAGCTTCAAGTGAGCTCATCTCCTTGAAATCCCGCAGTGCTTTTGACCTCACTGCTGCTAATCGAATGGGCTACAAGATTGTAGATGGTATAGTCACAAGGACTCTCAAAGGAAAGGAACCACAAGGAGTTGAAGAGTCATCTACTGAAGAAGACAATGAAGCCGATGCAGCTAATGAAGGCAGTGATGAAGACTCTCAAGATGAGCAAATGCCTGATCAACCTCCAGAATTTGATGATGTACCTGTGCCTCAAGAACAATCTCTTCGTGATTACTTGGCACAAATGCATCAACAAATGATCTCAGGTTTTGCTAAGATGGATTCTAGATTTGATCAAGTGGACGCTCGCCTCAACTCACTGGATGAGTCCCGTCATCCTCCACCTACTGGACATGACAATGAATAGAGGGTCTCAGGGTCGTTAGAGGTCATTAAGAGTCTTAGCTGGGAGTTAGTCTCACTTGTCCAGTCATCTTTTGCTTGTTCATGTTATTTCCCTTTCTTTTGATTTTTATTGAGTCATGTAATGATTGTCTCTTGTACTGTGCAAGTTGAATGATCAATCAATGAAAACTCACAGTTCATGTTTATTTGTCTCCTAATGTGCATGACTTGACATTTTGTATGTTGTCAAAAAGGGGGAGAACATCAATATGCATCAATTGAATGTTTTTGTCATCATCAAAAATGGGGAGATTGTTGGGTTTTCCATATAACATGTTTTTGATGATCACATTAATATCCTTGAACATTGGTTTAATGCAAAATTGATGTGCTAACTAACATGAAAAACATCATGAAAGTGATTGAGTTAAACATTGCTAAATCATACAATGTATATCACTAACAATGTATTTGCATGTAGGTGCACAAGCATGAAAGATGGAGCATTGAAAAGATGAGCAAATAGCACAAGAAACTGTCAAAGAGGTGTATCTGTCGACAGGCTCAGGGCATGTGTCGATAGATACAAACAGGCAACCCAAGACAGAACTCAGGTTTGCATCTCTGAGTGCACCTGTCGACAGATGCAATGTACCTGTCGACAGATACACACAGGCAACCCAGGACAGAGCTCAGGTTTTGTATTCCTGAGTGCACTTGTCGACAGATGAAAATTGCTTGTCGACAGATACACTCAGAAACTCAATTTTTTGAAACCCAGTTCTCAGCCTGAGTGCGCCTGTCGACAGATGCAAGTGCACCTGTCGACAGACGACGGAAACATGAGATTTAGAGTTTCCAAATCCGGCCCCACTTGGGTGTTTCCTTCCTCCACGACCCCCACCTTTACCTAACACTATATAAGCATCCTTTTGGAGCCAAATTCGCAGAGAGCAGCCTCCCATCCAAGAGCCTCCAAGGGACCAAGAGGAAAAGCCCCAAATTGCTGCTCTGCTTCAACTTTCTGCCCAGATCGTCGTGGAATCGCCATCCATGCGAAGTTGAAGCCGGATCGTCGTCAGTTCAACCTTCTACATCGATCAGTCTACATCCAATCGAAGTTTGAAGAGTGTTTGGACGATCCACGAGAAGAATTCCAACTGGATTTGTTCCCCAACTCTAAATTCTTCTCCATTTCACAATTTCCATTCCATCGTGTGTGTGTGGTTGTGTTTCGAGCATCCTTTGTGCTTGATTCACGAATTTATGGTTGTTCTGATCGTGGTTCATCAGACAACGTGTGTGTGTTTGAGTTGTTGTGTTGAACTCGCTCATAAGCAGTAGTTTCTGCGTGTGTGTGTGGACGGTGGATGTAGGATACACGAGTTGTGTACTCCGAACCACCTTAAGTCATCGTGTTCTGTGGTTTGTTCGTGTTTTGCGATAGATGATTGGTAGGCACGGTGTTCATACGCACGTTTGATACCCTGTTCTCATTATATCAACTCAAGCGGTCTTAATCTCAATCAAATTCTAATCAAGTTTCATTAAGATTGCTGCTGCACCGAAAAGAAGCCATCAGTAAATAGAAATTGCCGTAATCTATTCAACCCCCCCTTCTAGATTACCATATTGTGTTATTCCGCATAACCCTTCATATCTGACTAAAATGATGACCAGTTAAGCAAATATGATGTAATGCCAAACATCCAGTAGATCCATTATCGTTCCATACGGCCAGTAAATGAATTCAGGTGCTCCTCCCAGAACTGGATCAGCCCCATTTGCACAGGCATTTATTTCAAATGAGTCCAAAGACCCAAAGTTGTCATCAAATTTCATTTTTGCTAATCATTCAAGTATGGTACATAAGTACTCAAAATCTCATATATAACAGGGTTTTATGAGTCCATGTTAATGATATCAAGAAGATGTAGGAAACAACACAACTGGAAATGTCCAAGAATAGTCCAAAGATGGATATAGATGATGATTAAATGATTCACTCAGTGGTATAATAGTTTAGAATCCAAGAAAATGGGGAAAGGCAACATGCTTGGACAGTACAAGAGTGTGTCCACTTTGATTGGGGAAGGAATGGTTCTTGCTGACAACATAAACTAGTGGTTGTCGACAGCAATTGGTTGGCTATCGACAGCTACTGGTCCATCTAGAACTGTGTTATGGAATCTGGCCTTTAGCTGTCAATAACTACTGGTAGTTGTCGACAGACAACTGGTGGTTGTCGATAGCCACTGGTTGGTTGTCGACAGCCACTGGTGGTTCTGGGTTCTGGAACCAAGGGTACCTGTCAACAGATATGTTCTGTCTGTCGACATCCGCTGGTCATTCTTTTTAAAGTGGTTTAAAACCAACTAAAGAGACTCTTCTAAGAGTTTCTACTATTCCATGAAGGATCAAACAACAGTTTGTGGGTCTTAGTACATTTCTTTACACATCCTTCATGATGAAAAGAATAGAACAAAGAGAGAAGATCTTTATAGTATGAGTGGCGTGGGAAAACTTATGGAAGAAAGGAAATTGTATATATACAAATCCTTCATGAGAATCTTTCTCGAATCTGGAAGAAAGCTCACATCAAGTACATGAATCAACAACTAAGGGCATGAACATAGTGAAAGAAGAAGAAGGAATTCACACTCCTAACGGCCTTACTGAACACAAGTCAAGGTAATGCTAGAGGTAGAAGCTTAAACTCAGAGGTTCTAACAGAAGGAAGAAAACAAGAGGAAGGAGAATCCTACCTAACTTCTGGATAAACGAAATCTTCCTTTTCTCCCAGTAAGAAGACTCTATAACAAGGTAGTAGTAATAGCAACAGCAGTAGAAGCAGTCGTTGCAGTAGCAGTTACAGCAGTAGCAACAACTGTAGTCATAGCAGTAGCAACAACAACAACAGTTGTAGCAGCAGTATGGAAGTAGCATGGGATGATGAACAGGTGGGTAAACATCACAAGAGAGTAGGCAAAGAAGGGTATATAAAGATCACCAGGTTTTATGCATGTATGGCACGTAGCCATACACTTGTTGCCGTAAAAACTCCTTTTTTTACAACATAGCCACATTTACCATGAGGTTTACCCCTCTAACAAGTACTATGGTACGTGTAACCCATTTATACAAATTAGATGTCTTACGTAGCCAAGGCTACGTAAGCAAAGAATTTCAAAAAAAAATGGGTTACGTAAATGGGGAGATAATTCACCTGGCCCCTTTGACCTAATATTTTTGTATCTAAATGATGTCAAAACAAGTTAAAATTTCAAACATAAACTAATTGAAAGGTTTTACAAATTATGGTGATTTTAGTTTAATTTTTGGAATTAATTTTTCATCTAGTAAAAATTACCCAGAAAATCATTGTGTCGACTTAATCTTGATATCTGTGCATCAACAATTCAGGATATTTATGTTTCTAGAATCAGCACTTTTTTCTGGGAATTATGGTGTTTTCAGATTTTAATTTCGTTACTGAATTCTGGTGATGCCCTGTCGGAGTGTGCATCTCTGAAGACAACACTAGAATTATATTAATAATATAAAAATAATCCTAAATTAAAGGTAATTATATGTTATGAAAGTGATTATGTTTAACAATAAAAAAATCATTACCTTTTTTTTTTTTCCCAATTTTCAATAAATATTATTTTGGGGTGTTACATTGTGACATTCCAATTTATCGTGATTACTGATGCTAAGTATCATTGACATCCGTTCTTCACCAGCTTATATACTTTAACTGCAGATATGAGTGGTGTGCCATATGTACGAGGATTCTTAAAACTTACTAGTGGAATCTCCTTACTTCCAAAGGTTATCTGCCTAGAATGGCAATCCACTCCAACCTAGTGTTTAGATAGCCAGTCAGCTCCAAGGATCACATCGTAATCCCTCATATCCAAACATATTAAATCTCTAAGAAATTTGTATCCTTCAATTATTATTGAACTAGTAGGGTAGTAACAATTAAGCTCTTTTCTCACACTAAGGGGCGTAGCAACCTCCAATGTTTCTGGTAGTGGAACTGGTTGTACTCCCAACGATTTAATAAATGCTTGACTGACAAGAGAATGTGTTGCGCCTAAATCAAATAAAACATAGGCAGGTTTTGAGTTCACAATGATTATACCTTCCACAAGCCTGCCTTCATCTTGGGATTCGGATTTCGTCCCTTGAATAGCTTGCAGTCGTCCTTACCTAGGCCTGGGATTCTGTGAAGAGGGTGCCTTAGACAAGAGAGGGCAATCGGGAATCCGATGTTGATAGCTTCCACAACACAGACAAGCTCCTAGTCTTTTCCAACAATTCTCTGCTTTATGCCCACGGAGGTGGCAATAATGACAAATGCCCTTAACTTTAGCTACAATCTTTCCCTCCTGACAGATTGTTGAGGCCTAGATGCATTCCCTGCCTCGAACTTTCTTTCACGCTCTCCGACTACATAGCTTCCACTAGCTTTTCCCGAAATTTTCTCCACCATTTAGTGGCAGCTTCAAAGGCGAAAGCCTATTTAACCATCCCAGTGTAAGTGGTAATCAAATGAGGGGTTAGCTGAGTGATAAAAAGTGGGCGTAAGCCATTCACGAATCTCTTTGCTTTCAACTTTTCGGTGGCGATCATGTGAGGGGCATACCTTGACAATCGAGCAAATTGTGCCTCATACTCAGCTATTGATAAACCTCGTTGTTTCAAGTGAATAAATTCCATTGCTTTCTTTTCTTGGACCACCTCGAAGAAATACTGTTCGTTGAATAACTCAACAAACTCCTCCCAGGATAGTTGATCTGCATCTCCTACTGTAGTTTCCATGGTTTCCCACCAAGCCCGAGCATCCTTATCCAATTGAAACATAGCTAAGTGGACTTTATCCTCCTCCTAGCACATGATAGATTTAAAAATTATCGTGATTTCCTTGACCCAATTCTCAGCCTCATCTGGGTCGATACTTCCAGAGAAACGAGGGGGATTTAGACTGCAAAATACTTTGAAGATGTTGGTTCCGTTAAGTGAGTTGTTTTGGGCTACCATTTTTAGTACTTGCGTTATACCGTGCCCTGTATTTTCCATCCTCCTCCATGCTTCACCTCTTCCATCCATAATTAGTTCAGAAGAAAATCTGAGATGTTCAAAATGCCGTATGTTAATATTGCAACCCATGTCCAAAAGTTGACATAACTAGAGATTCTATTTGATACACGCTTTCTGCTAATTAAGCCAGAATTTACATCAGCTTCTAAAAGAGAAGCATCCCTCCACAACATCTTAACATCTTCATAAAAGTTAGCTATCTACAATAATTTACTATCATACTAGAGGGGGTACAAAAGGGTGAGTCTTATGGTTTCCTTTTAGTTCACTGGTGGGTAGTGGTCCCGGAAGACTGATCCTAGGCATCTTCCTAGTTGAAATATAGTTCTCTGGCAGCTTCGGTCATGACGTCCCAATATACCTCTACTTGGTGCAACAGTAAGTCTTCATCAGCCTTTAAATTGTCTAATTTGTTCATGACTACTAGAGATGCGGGCGGGTTTCCTGCCATGAATGTCGCACTGGTCAAATTTAAAACTTCTTCTTTGACTCTGAGGTTGGCTTCATGTTGGGCTTGGGTGTAAAGCTCGATATCCTGACGTAATAATTCCATAGATAGCACCAGGCATTCACGTGCATTGGTGTCCATTCTATTACAAGCAACATGTTAATTTGTATAAAAGGGAAATAATCACAACTATTTCTAATACTAACTTCCCAATTTTCTATCCATCTCACATAGGGGTGTAAGCGGAACCCGATATTCTGATATTCCGACCCGATTCCGATAAAAATTATCGGTTTCAGAATCGAAAAATGATACCGATAGCTTATCAGAATGGTATTAGATATTCTGATAAGCTATCGGAATCAGAATTGAAAAATAATCGAAATCGGAATTGGTATCGGTTATTCCGATAAATTATCATAACTCAAAAGGTAAAACTATGGTAAACACCTTAGCTTATCGGAATTTTGGTTCCGATAATGTTATCGGAATCAGAACGGAATCAGAATTAACCATTCTGATTTTATCGGAATCAGAATCAGAACCATATTTCGGTTATCGGAATCGGAATCTATGTTTCCGGTTTTGAACCCGACCCGTTTGCAGCCCTAATCTCACAGGTTATTTCCTGGTTTAGAGGAACTCCGCTCTACTACCACCTAATTACTTGCCACGTCCTACTCATTGACAATTTTCGGATATGACAGAGGATTCGATAAAGCAATAAAGACTTCGTTCGTAAACATAAGATAGGGCAGCGGAACAATTCATTACATGAGTTGGTAGTTTTCAAGTTTAATATATACAACAGATCAGGGGGGATAAGGTCTAAAGGGAGCAGGTTTGCTAAATTTAAAGTTCACTCGCGCACTGTCCCCTGGAGAGTTAGTCCCATCAGAGATGCCCAAAAAAGTAGGGAAAAACATGAGCAACTTTGCCCAGTAGGAATT
The DNA here is from genome assembly GCA_014218235.1 of Colocasia esculenta. NCBI lineage: Eukaryota > Viridiplantae > Streptophyta > Magnoliopsida > Alismatales > Araceae > Colocasia > Colocasia esculenta. The sequence goes on along the minus strand of CM024759.1, from coordinate 94,425,521 downwards.
GCCTTCAACAATAAAATAGGGCATGAAGATAGCACTGAAAGAAAACTTGCATACTAGTAAATGAGGGGATACAAATTGCTATACATAGTGATACTGAAACGTAGTCAAATGATGATATTATAACAGAACTTGCCCTGAACCAAACAATAATAAAACTCATGCCATAATACAGTTCATGTAAATGTAGACTAAATTTAGCAGTGGGTAGTGTCATGCCAAACACCCTGTAGATCCATTTCGATTGGTACATATTCGAATTGTACAATTCAGTAATTGATTCGGGTGCTCCTCTCGGGACTGGATCGGCCCCATTTACACATGCATTAGTTCAGTAGAGTCCGAAGACCCAAAGTGTCATCATTTCCATTTTGATAATTATTTTAGTATGGTTCGAGCAGATCTCAAGATAACATTATTAATATATCATGTCCAATACAAGGGTACAATGATAACAAGACAAGGGTAGGACTAGCAAGTGGGTTGGTCCAATATTTAAGTAATATAGAGTTATATAAGAAATCTATGAAAGGATCAAGCTTGGACAAATAGGAACTTGGTTCTAGTATTTAAGAAGGAATAGGTCGACTAGAAGGACAAGGTCGGTCGACTGACCTAGCCACTAGCTATTTCTGGGTTTTTACTGTGAAATCGATCGACAGAAATGATAGGGTTGGTCGATCAACCTAACCAGTAGCTATTTCTTGGTTATAGGGAGAGGACAGTTGACCGAAATAGCAAAGTCGGTCGACTGGCCAAAAGTCGTTCGACTATGTTGGCTGGTAGATGATATGGCAGCAAGCTTTCTAGAAGGGCGGGGGGGTGAAAAGAATAGCTGCAGAAATACTGAAACTAAAACACAAAAATTACCACTTGAAAACTTCGGTTAGTGAATGTAGTAGTGCATGGAGATAGAGTAGCAGTGCGGAAGCAAATTTAAAAATCACACAAGAACACAGAGATTTTATCGTGGTTCGGTACTTCTCAAGTGGAAGACCTACATCCAGTCCCCAAGCAAATCTTGGGATTTAACTAACCAGGGTACAATCCCCCCAAGGATATGCAAACCCCCAGCTCCCCACTGGTCCTCTTCCTTTCTGAGTAGGAAGGAAACTCACTTCTATTACAGGTCAAGAAGCCACCATCCTATAATCAAACCCCAGTGCGGTTCTGCTAGACTTAAACCCCCAGCTAGGTTCTGCTGACACCAACCCCAGCTAGGTTCTTTCCTTAACCTAAGGGGAACACTGTGTACAGTCCCACAGCTGGACAGAAACCACCAGCACCCCGCTGGCCTTCTCTTCACACAGGAAAAGGAACACTGTATACAATCCTACAACTGGACCAAATCTTTCTTAGAAAAAGAAACAACAGACTGAGAGCTTTACAAGATGAACACTAAGGAACTCAAACTCTCAGCTCACAAACTCTCCCCCAGATTTACAATGATGCACAGAGAGAGTGAAGAGAGAAAAGAAGCTTGAATGCTTGGAGACTTCAGATGGCTGCGTGCACACTTCTTCTTGGGCTCGAGCTCTTTCTCTCTTGCTTTGAGTGTGTAGGGCGTTGAGGTTTCTCACTAGATGTACACTCTTTCAAAAATTTTCAGGAAGGCTCATATCATGTTCTTCAGCCTTGCTTCATCCTTTTATGGAGCAGCTTGAACAGATCCATTGGAGAGATCCGTTGGAACTCTTCTAGCTATTGCTCATCTTCTTCTTCATCTACTCTTCTTCTTCTTCTGTCTAACAGACACTTGGTGTATAGGGAAATCTAGATATCTGTAGGCACAGAAGATAAAGTTAGACTAAAAGGTCTTCTGACAAAAGGCCCATACCTTGCCTTACTTCCATATTTTTTGCTGACATCCAGACATGTTAGGTACGACCCTTTTAGTCTAGCAGGAAGAAAAGATTCCTTATTTTCTGCTAACAACATCTCACCTACCTTGAAGGATAGAGAACAAAAAGATCTTCAGTCAGTCAGAGAAATAATAAGATAACATGTGAAGTACATATGAATTTTTTAGTTGCCGCCACAAACATTTTGAAACGTTTGAAATATAGGGGCAATCAATGTTTAAGTATAGAAACTTTGACTGTAAAGAAGTTGGAGTATGTATCACACTTCAACTTTCCAGGAGTCGGAGTTGGTCAACTTCAACTCTTCAGAAGTCGAAGTTGGAGTATGTATCACACTCCAACTTTCCAGGAGTCGGAGTTGGTCAACTTCAACTCTTCAGAAGTCGAAGTTGGAGTATGAACACTTCAACTTTCCAGGAGTCGGAGTTGGTCAACTTTAACTCTCCAAGAGTCGGAGTTGAACCACTTCGACTTTCCAAGAGTCGGAGTTGAACCACTTTGACTTTTCAGGAGTCGGAGTTAGTATGATATATATATATATATACTAGTTGTGGACTTAGAAAAAATTTGAGCAAATAGAAGAACATATGTGCTACCAAAATATAGTGTTTATAAAATACATTCTTGTGTGATACTATTATAGTGCATTTGAAGATTTTATATGCAGATGGTTATGCACATATTAATTAAGCAATTGTATTAACCAAAACATGAGATATGATAAAGTTAAACTTTAGTGTGATAATGCAAGAATATATTGTATTCATGGAAGAAACATGATATGAAATATATTGATGATATTATTAAGTTAAACATGGGTTTTGTTATCACCAAAATAAATGATAAAATATAGGAGTGGTTCAACAGACTGACCTGGTCAGTCGAAGTGGGTTCCTTACATTTGGTGAGGATCAGTTGATCGGAATTACAGAATCCGTGACCGATATGATAGGATCGGTCGATCGATTTCTGGTTTCGGTCGACCGATTTCGAAAAAACTCAGAATTACACAGGTCGAAATCGCACTAATTTTCTTGCCTGGGAATGGAAATAAACAATCAGGAATAGGAGAGTAATGGCTATTCTATAATGCTACATGATTTTCAAGGGAAGTGGGAGGTTTTAAGCTCCCTATCTCTTTCTTTTTCTCTCTTGGGTAGGCAAGATGGAGGGGGCGGCGATATCACAAACTGGTTTCTGCTTGTTTTGAAATAGTGGGTTGAAACTTCAAGAGGGAGTTTGAGGGCAGTAACTGGGTGCAAGGGTCTTCCTTGACATTAAGAGGTGCTTAGAATAAGGACACTTGGGGAAGTAGCAAGCGAGAAAGGAAGCGAGAAGGCAAATTTTCCTACCTGGTAAGAAGAAGATGACACTAAAACTTGGAGAAGCATTGCTCCGAGACTCCTTCCAATACCCAGTGCTCAAACACCCAGCACATGACCTTCCTCTTCCTCAGCCTTCGGTGAGAGCAGCAGCAGCAATCAGTCAAGCAGCAGTAACAAGCAATCGAGCAGTAGCGACAAGCAGTTGAGGTCTGGATAAAGATCACAGTGGTGTATATATATAATTTACATATGTGAGGCGTGCATGAATTCGTGGATGGTGGGGAAGAAATTCTCGGGGAGATTTCACCCAAGGTTAACACGTAAAGGGGGTTAATACGTAATCCATATTACGTATGTGAATAGTATATGAACAGTAACCTTATTACGTAATCAAATGTGTAATATATATATATGTATATTTGTATATTCATTTTAATATTTTATAATCTTTTATAATCCTTTCTTATCAATAAAAGTTTATTTATTTGGTTGTCAATTTATGCAACCTTATGTGTGCTTAACTCAAATGATTATTTTTGTAATGACAGTATGAGGTACACTTCATTTAATCATAACGTTATCATGTAATATTTTAAAAATTATATGACCAATTTATTTTTATAAATAAAATTGAGAAGTTACAGTCTTAATCACAACTTGCTATGCATTAGTCAATTGTGTGATAAAGGCCACAAAATCATCTTTGATTCAGAAGTATGCCAAATAATTATCAAGGAATTATGAACTGTTAGGTTTTCTTGTAATAGAGTAAATAACATTTGCACCCTACAGTGCCACCATGGATGGCACCAAGGAACGGGTTACTAAACCAACGATCAGGTGCCTACACTAGGCACCCGAGAGAACCCGCAGAGTGGAAACCACTAAGCACGGCCACGAGGCCAAACCAACCGAGCCCAAGGAAGCGAGACACAACTAAGCTACAACCACCGTGTAAACCAGGGCAACGAGAACACAAGCTCGAAAAAAGCGTGAAACACCGTCATAGAAAGAGCAACTAGGCCACCGCCATAGACAGCTAAGAGAGGGACACACAGTCCACCCCTCTTGCTTGCCAGTCGCTGACTTCTGCCTACGACCTCCCTAGGTAGAGTGAGGCTAGCGAGTCACAGCAAAGAACACAACCACAAACACCGTAGTCCGGCGAACTGCGGCCCCACGCCTGACCTCCCTACATGGCTCCGGAACCAACGCAGAGCAAGGTAGTGAGAAGGACTAGCTGGTCCGCACCGGACGAGTGCCTGGACCACCTCGAAGACCCAGGCCAGCTAAGAGAGCTCTACAAACGGCTCACGCTACTGCCCCCACCGTTTTCCCCTTCAGCTCTAAGTCCGAGACTTGAGCACGCCCGTCGCCCGGAGCAACACCCTCTGACATAGGCGCGTGGGGCTAGGGGTCCCAAGAAACGGTAACAACCTATCTCGCGGACAAGCCCTCAAGTGCCGAGCACCGGGCGAATGAGAACTGGCGTGGCAACCACCAACAGAAACAGCACAGCTGGCTTGTAACCAAGACAAGGCCAGTAGGCACAGGCACGCACGGCACCCCTTCCGGAAACCCCCAGAAGGGCCGTCGGCCAACGTCGGCACACAAGGCACGGCCCGAGAAACCGAAACACCACAGACAGAACAGAAACCACTGCTCTTCTAATAATCGATTGACAGACAGACAATCGATTATTAGACAGACACGAGCCTCCTAGCACAACCGCTAGGACACGGCCACGAAGGTGTCACCTTCGGTTACTGAATGTAGGGAGGCAACCTGATGCGTTCCCACGAGAAGGTCCTAAGGGCACATCCTGCCCTGGGGCACACGCCGACATGCCAACCGTGGCCACGGAAAACACCCGAGGCAAGCCTGGTCTTGTCGCGCCCTCCTAGCCCGTCGCGATCCTATCGCGACGGGTAGGGTAACTGCGACAAGCAGATCGCGTCGGAGAAGAGCGTCGCGACAACCAGGTTGTCGTGACAAGGCAAAGCGCTGCGACAAGCTTGTCGCGACAGAGTTGCATGTCGCGACAACAGCTTGTCGCGACAGGGCTGCGCGTCGCGACAACAGCTTGTCGCGACGGGCAACCGGATCGCGACATGACCCTTATCGCGATAGCCAACTGCGCCGCGATAAGGTCACGTCGGTTCGGGGCGACGCCTTCTCTGATGTCGCGACACGCTCGACGGTCGCGACATCAACTGGAAGGTGGACTGCCGGGATGCTACATCCCGGGGTCGCCACAACTACACTAAGCACACCACAACGGGAGGGGAGCATGGTGAAAGGTTCTAAAGCATACATTAACCCAAAATGACTCCCAATCCACACCAAGAAGTATGGGCACAAGAGATCCCTACAGATTAGACGAAACCGAACCCCCAAAGGGCCTTCACGACGAGCTCGCCACCTCCTCCTCGCTCTCACAGCACTGCTCCCGCTCCGCATGAGCCGCCGCCACTCCTCCACGAGCTCCAACCGCCAGAGAAGAGAGAGGAGAGGCCTCTCCACCTCAGAGAGGAGAGGAAAAGAGGAAAAGAGCCAAAAGAGGGGAAAGGGGCGCCGGCCAAGGCTTTTAGCCTCCGGCCTCAGAACACGACAGGGCGGGGCGTCGCGATATGAACCTTATCACAACGGCCGCCTAGACCGTGACCAGAACGCGCCCTCCATAGGCGCCGCGACAACTAGACAGGTCAGTCTGCCATGCCTGCCACTCTGACAGGCGTCAGATGACCAAAAAGTAGAAAGCAGTGGCGACCCGTTGACTGGGCGCGACAAGAATGCGACGTCAAAGGCGGTCACAATAGGGATGATTGTCGCAACGGGCACCTCTATCGTGACAAGGCCAGTCATCCCTCACACAACGGAAAGTCGTAAAGCTCGAAATGTTACCATACATCCAACAAAAAATTTTCGTCCTCGAAATCAAGGGCGAAACCCGGTCGGAGAAAACAACAGGTGCAAAGGACCACTAAGTCGCATCGTGACTTCCCGGTGGTCGCCACCACGACCCTGTCACAAAGGGAGTGCCAAACCAGACATCCGACAGCTCACAAAGTGCACCCCAACTGGTGCGGAGCACGCAAACAGATGTTGACAACTCCACAGGCACGATGCGCACCAAGCCGACCAAAAACACTGAAACCGCCAGCTAGAAACCACGCGACTGAGCCCTCAACAGACCACGCCCTTGAGACCAACCGGTCAGTAACTCACTCTATTACCAACGACATGACAGAGATCCCAGCTACTGACAACAACCATGGAAAACACCAAGAGGTCATCCACAAGACTCCGCTGAATGTCTCCGCATATCTAGCAACAGCTAGCACTTACAGCAAGGCCAAACGAGAGTTTCTTAATAGTGACCCAAAGCCAAGCAGAAAACACTCACGTGGAGAAAACACACAAGCAAGGCAGTGCCCGCCGCGGCACCACTAGATCTCACCCAGATCATTCTCGTGGTTCGATCAGGACACACAATGACTGTGGAGCTATAGAAAAACTAAACCAGATGCTCCACTGGCACACGCGCAGAGGACAAAAACCAAGGAAGACGTCTGAGGTTGGCAAGGGCCAGACAACTCGAGACGTCGGCAAACTGCATGGAGAACGAAACAACTGCAGAGGTCGAAGCCAGCATGTCGACCTCAAAGGACCCAAACCGAAGCAAGGTACCCCACCTGGACACACTCGCTCCCAAGCGAGGGAGAAAACCCGGACACGGCCACGACCAAAGTCTGGCGTACCACCTATAGGGCTACCTAGACGGGCAAAGCAGCCACCCCACAGTGGTAACGGTACAGCCACAAGGCATGGCTAGCATAAGGTGTCCCAGAGGCAGAAAACTCAATGCCTCGAACACCGAGCAAACTCACGAAGCAACGCACAAAGCTCACGATTAAGACACAAGGCACAACACACGGTGCCAACACAAGCACCAGGAGCCACCAAAGGTACAACACAAGTACCAAGGCTCTAGCAGAATAGAACAAAACACTCGATCACGAGCATATGGTGCCACCACAAGCACAAAAACCAGGCAAATACAACACAATTGCACCAACGGCCGAAAACCACACGGCTAACAGGAAGGACTCTCACAAGAGACCTGCCAAAAGCCGCCCACAAGAAACCGCAAGCCATAAAGGGTAGAACAGGCCACACCGGCCACGAACCCTCAAGGCACAAGGACACAAAATATCGAAAAAAAAACACACTCCATGTGCAGTACACAACCGCACCAACGGCCTGAAACGACTCAAGCCAACAGAAAGGGACTCTCCACCAGAGACCCACAAGAGAAATGTGCGAAAAAAAAACTAATAGCTTCAAGAGCACAACAACCATATTGGCTCTTAGAAGCACACAAACACAACGCAATGCTCCTACCACCATGGGTGGGGAGGGCCCACGCCCAACGACGACAAGTGCCTCCCAAGCACAGTCGAGAACAAGCAAAACATGCACCAAAACGATGTTTGCACAAGCAAGCCACACAGAAGAACACCTGGTGCCGCCTCACACTGAACACGGGGCACGCTGCCCTACATCGTCCAGTCAGGTGACAAGAAACCAGCATAGCAAGAGACGGGACAATAGGTCACCATAACCTATTGCACCACAAGGAAACCACGCGCACGAGGGGAGCAACCTGCTCAACCTCAAAACAGCACAAGGGGAGGGACCTTCACCACAAAGGTCGCCATAGTGCGAAAACATGGCACCAACTGCCCTGCTAGCACCACCACCCCGGGCAACCAACGGAAAGCAGGGGAAGGAGACCCTCAATCGGCCTCTCCCTCACACAAAGGAGAAAACATCACACTAGGCTGGCTCTCACCAAGAGGCACAGCCAGCCAAACACCAACTACACTCACCAGACTACCATCTGGCAGAGCACACAGGGCGCGAGAAATGAAGCAAACCTCCCGACTATGGGGACCCACGAAGTCCCACCAGCACGGCCGAGAACGCGCAAATGAACAGAAAGACAACCTGGCCAACACCACGGCCAGACACACGGTCAAAGGCACCACACCTTGGCTGACAAAGCCCAAGCAGACTGTCACACGGACAGTCCAACCGGCAACGGCGACAGCTCATCTGTACAGAGAGAGAGAGCCACTGTTAAATAAAAACAACACAAGGCAGCTTGGGGAGGACCTCTGCCTAAAGCGCCAAGAGCCGTTCTAGGAAACATCACCAGAACGCAGCCCAAACAAACGGCCAAAACACATGGCCAACAGAGAGCACACAGCAGACAGCGGAAGCAACTCAACTGGTTCTGGGAGAACCTCCATCAGAACCACCAAGGCGCCGTTCTGGGAAAAACCACCAGAACGCAATGGCCAACACAACAGCAGCATACCTCAACCCTGAGGTAGCACAACAACTGGCAGAAACAGCTCGGAATATCCTGAGAGTGAACCTTATCAGGACAACCACAACAGTTCTGGGAAACCACACCAGAACACAGGGCAACCAAGCGATGCACCTCAATCTCGAGGGCAACGCAACGGCAACCAACCAGAAACAGAGACCTCAAACCAAGGAGGCAACACAGCGGAAGACTTTAACGAGCATAGAAGCAATCCCAGAGGGAGAGGAACCCTCACTAGGACAACAACAAATAGTTCTGGGAAACACCACCAGAACACAACATCCAAGCGATGCACCTCAACCCAGAGGGCAACGCCGCAACAACCAGAAACGAGCACAACACAGTTCTGAGGAAAAAAAAACCTCACCTCCACCAGAACCAACAGAGAAGACTCTGGGAGCACCTCACCAGAGTTCACAACCAGTCAGCACCAGGCCAACAACAACCACAAACAGGTGTCGCAACGCTCA